>JAULAV010002193.1:0-25000 GCA_030789695.1 Scilla litardierei | reverse complement strand
GGCGGGCTCCCGGGCGGGGGCGAACTCCCGTCCCGGCCCCGGGCGATCTTACGGATGACAGTCCCCTGGGTCGCGTCCGAGCTGAGTCGGCTGGTCGTGCCCCCAGGTCCCATCTTCTTGCCTCAGCCTTGGATAATACCGAGGATCGCCCTGGGGCAGCTTCACCAGGGCAACCGGTTTCTTTCCGCCGAGAGTCTCCTCGCTCAGCGCGTACCTCTCCGCCTGAGCGATCAGCGCGTCGTAGTCAGTGGGCATGTCCCGGAGCAGGGATTTGTGGAGGCTCTGATTCCACAGCCCCATCTTGAAGGCCAGCATGAGCACTTCATCACCGCAGGCCACCACCGCACGTCTTTCATCCTGAAGGTGACGCATGTCTTTCCAGTTGTCTCTCCTTCCCCTTGGACTATCGTGCTGAGGTAGTCCAAGGGCTTCTTCTTTACGCGACCGGCCCGGAACTCTTGGCAGAACTTATGGGACAATTCACCGAAGCTCCTGATGGATCTTGCGGGCAAGCCGTAATACCATTCCAGCGCCGTGTCCCGCAGGCCCTATGAGAAAAGCCGGCACAAGAACGTGTCACCCACGTCATGTGCCTCTATCGCCCCCCGGTATTGTTGCACGTGCTAGAGGGGATCGCCCCTTCCATTGTAGGTGGCCAGTGGGGGGGCCTTGAACCTTGTGGGTATCGGGGCCAACATGATCCATCGTGCCAACGGTGTGGCCTCCTCAGGGTAGGCGGGGCACTCTGGCGTGCGCCCTCTCCACCATTCTGGGGTTTCGCTCCGGTCCTGCCTCGGCTGCCGACGGTCATCATGCCCTGGGGAATAGCGAAGCGGTCGCCGGGGTGGACTCCTTCCATGTGCTGGGAACTCGACGGGCGGCGGGCTACAGTCATTCCAGTACCACCGACCTACAGCCGTCGCCTCCGCGATCTCTCTCCGCTCCTGATTCTCCCTTAGGAGCCTTTCGCGCTCTGCGGCGAAGAAGCGGAGTTGCTGACGAACGACTTCCTCGTCCAGAGGATCTGGGGTGAGATGCCGGCGGGGCGGACTTCGCCCTCGGGGTGGGGACTTGGCGAACGGTGGGCTGCGATCGTTCATGTGTCTCCTGCCCGTCGCCGACACCTTCGGGATCTCCCGGTTCTCCCCATTCTCCCTCTGGAGCTTGTTGCGTTCCGTGATAATGAAGCGGAGCTGGTGTCAAACAGTCTCTTCGTCGAGGAGGGATTGCCAGTCGGCTTCGGTCGCTTCATCCAGATGCCTCTATGCGACCGCCTCCTCCTCCTAGCACCTTCGCAACCGTGCGATCCCCATTTCTTCCTCCAGGAACTTCTGTTGGGCCGCAATCTCCTCGGCGAGCCCTTTGTCATCCATTTCTTCGACGAATTGAGGGTGAAGATTCCGCCTCACATTCGGGGGCTCAGAGGGGCCCAGGGGTACATCAGCTCTGGCTGTTGTGAAACCCGGCATCATCTTGGCGAAGGCCTCGAAGCTCTGCTGCACTGCGTGGGCCGAGGCCTGGACCGTTTCGACCTCCACCTCTGGGGGTGGATTAGTCGCAGGAGTCACGAGGATGAGAGTGTGATTCTTGATCCATAGGGTTCTTGTCGTGGATAGGGATTCGGTTGATTGGTATGGGATCTAACATGGGTGTGACCCTTCCTTCCCACAGACGGTGCCAATTGCGGGGTGGAACTCGCGTACAATGAATTTGTATTATGGGGAACCAAGGGCACGGTGGTTATGCTAATGACAGGATTAGGGTAGGCTATTTAACAGGTGATTAGTGGGGTGATGAGGCTAAACTTGCTGCGGAGGCCGACCACGGTGTCGAATCCGATAGGATATGATGGAGGGGCTGTACTGCTTAGGGCGAGGGTGAGCACGACCGGGGATGACGAGCTAACCTACACAAGGAGCAACTCGTCAGAAAGGCCCGGTTGGGGTCCAACCATATCCTCTCCGATGCCTAAGTCAGTAATAGGACTTAAAGCGGGGGCTAGGCACACAGGTCGGTCTGAGGGTGAGCCGATCGTACGTGACGAGATATGAGTGGAAGAACAAAGATATGGACGACCTTTGCTCTTGTGTGTGAGTGATAAGATTCAGAGTAAATTTGCCAACCTCTTCACCGTTGGAGACGAAGGGGTGTTTATACCTGATGGGAGGCGGTTAGGTGGGGCTGACCTGGCATGCTGACAAGATGTGCTGAGCTGGCCTGGGTGTCAGCGGAAGCTTCGGACGAGGATGTCAGGAACAGGAATGTCAGCCACACTTTTGTCAGATGGCTCAACGGTCAGGGGTGCTTTTTTCAGAGTGTCAGGGCCGAAAGCATTAAGTGTCAGGGGGCGCAGCGGCCATGGGGTGCTTTGTCAGATGGTCGGGCGGCGTAAGTGTCAGTAGTGTCCTTGCACTAGGTTATTTTTCGTGTCCGATGTGCCAAAGATCTGTCGGAGCGCCTCCCAGTGGCAGGGCCCGAGACGCGTCGATCGTTTGGCCCGGGCTGAGGCTGAGTGGCCCAAATGCACATCTTGCGCGCTGGTCCTGGCGAACTAGGGGCGGACTGACGCGTGTCCCGCTGGGGTCATGTCGGGGAGCGCCCCCATCAGCGGCCAAGGTAGGGTGCTCCCATCTCCCAGTCGTGTCAGACTCTAGGGTTGGCAGGCGTCCTGCGGGCCTCTGAAGGTCAGGCGTGGAGCGCCCCGTCGCGGGGTTGGCTGCCCCTTCAGGGGGGAAAGGGGCGTGCCGACGGGGTAATTCGGCGGTTTAGGACGGAAGGTCGGACTATCACGATCTTTAGGTCGTAACAATATACATATTCTTTATGTAGATATGTAAGTAAGTAAGTAAGTATGCATATTTGCTTACTTACTTACATATCTACACAAAGAATACACACACACACACACACACACACACACACACACACACACACACACACACACATATAAGTAAGTATGCATACTTACTTACTTACTTACATATCTACACGAAGAATATGTATGTATGTATGTATATACATACATACATACATACATACATACATACATACATACATACATACATATGTATATACATACATATGTATGTTTGTATATATATATAGGAAAGTTTTCAAATGGGAACATTTCGCACCGTGCGAAAATGTTTTTAGTTTTTTTTGAAATTTTTTTTCAAAAATTCTTTTGTCTACCCTCGTTATATGTTGTTATACCCCCCTCAAAAAATAATGGTTAAGAAATAATGTCATTTGGCCTTCGATCAATCCATTTCAACAAATTCGCACGTTTTGAGACCGTTAAATTTGTAACGGGTGGATGAGTGCTCTAATGCCCAACGGGTTCACCCATTATTTTCCCTGAGGTTTATATTTGTATGGATTAAACATCAAAAAAAATTTTGAAAAAAATTTCAAAAAAATAAAAAAAATATTTTCGCACGGCTTTCACACGGGGTTTTTCGTAACGGAAGATCGCTATATATATATACTAGTCATTACACGTGCCCATAGGGCACGGTTTATTTAATGGCTGAGTTTTTCTCCCTCACAAATTTCAAGTTCCCCCAAATTTCAAGTTTTCCCACAAAATTTCAAGTTTCCCCCCAAATTTAAGTTTTCCCCCAAAATTTAAGTCCCCCCAATTTCTCTTGTCCAATATCTCTTATCCAATTTCTCTTGATAACATCCCTCTTTTATAATATAGATATCTCTTATCCAATTTCTCTTGTCCAATATCTCTTATCCAATTTCTCTTGATAACATCCCTCTTTTATAATATAGATATCTCTTATCCAATTTCTCTTGTCCAATATCTCTTATCCAATTTCTCTTGATAACATCCCTCTTTTATAATATAGATATCTCTTATCCAATTTCTCTTGTCCAATATCTCTTGTCCAATATCTCTTGATAACATCCCTCTTTTATAATATAGATATCTCTTATCCAATTTCTCTTGTCCAATATCTCTTCTCCAATTTCTCTTGATAACATCCCTCTTTTATAATATAGATATCTCTTATCCAATTTCTCTTGTCCAATATCTCTTATCCAATTTCTCTTGATAACATCCCTGTTTTATAATATATATATATATACACACACACACATACATGTGTGTGTGTGTGTGTGTGTGTGTGTGTGTGTGTGTGTGTGTGTATATATATATATTCTTTATGTAGTTTATATATATATATATATATATATATATATGAATGATGTCCGAAAAAACCGGTGATGGCGATTCTGCAGGCGATCCCAAAGAGACGGCGGCGGATAAACTTTCTAGGGTTGTTCTTGTTAACAACTCCGGTTCTGAGGTAGTTGGATCCGGCACTCAATCATCGGAGGGGAATGATGGATGGCAGCGCGTCACTCATCTCCGGAAGAAAAAGGTCAGTTTTGTAAAGGAGGATCTTCGTGCGAAATCATTTGATCACAAAGGAATTTCTGAGTCAAGCAGAGCTAGCGGTTACTCTAAGGGTAGGGGATTTACAGCTCACCAAACTCGTGATGTGCGGATGTGTACCACTCCAAATGCTAATGCTGAAAGCCTAGCCCCTAATGTGTTTGGTAAATTGCCTGTTAGGCCCCAGGCATCTATTCGAATCAGCCCATCTGTCGATAAAATATCTTGGGTGGATATCTGTTTCACACGTCGTAAGTATGCTGATCCTTTGGTGATGACGTTGGTTCCACCCATGCTAAACAAAGATGGTGTGGCAACTGTTAGAGTGGAGGATTCGATGATTGAAGAAGGCGCTGCCCGATGGCAGAATACGCTGGTTGGTTATGTATTAGGAGATGTCCCCTACTTTGGGCAGATAAAAGCTTGGACGGAACGTCTTTGGAGAATCACGGGGGGTCTTCGAATTTTTTCGCGCGAAAATGGCTACTTCTACTTCAGATTTGACAACTCAGATGATCGTGATAATATTCTCTATGGTGGACCTTGGCTCTTTGATGGCAGGCTAGTGGTCCTACAAAATTGGACGCCTACTACTCAGCACGGACGTGATATACTCGCTGCGGTCCCAGTTTGGATTCAGCTCCACAATCTACCTCTCTCAATGTGGACACTACGTATATTGAATATCATTGCGAGTGGTGTAGGTAACCCAATTTGTCTTGATAAGCCCACAGCTAATCTTGAAAGAATTTCATATGCTCGTTGCTTAGTGGAGGTTGATGCAAAGTTACCCCTCCAACATAATGTTTTGATAAACTTAGATGATCACTCTACTATATCAATTGATGTCAAATATGAAGGGAGCCTCCTAGATGTAGCAAATGTGCCTGCTTTGTCATCTTGACAATCAATGTCCAATTAGACCCATACAGACGGAGCAACCCTCATTGCAGACGAAGCAAGATTCAACTCAGACGGAGCAACCTTCAATCCAAGGCCTATGCCGTACCGAGTCAAACTCAGATGCAAGCCTGAATTCCATTTCACATGCTACTGGCGTTAACAATGCTGATGGGGAGCCTAGAGTTGAACCGTGCCTAATTGTACAGAATGCTCCAACTGTGGGCGAATGCTCCCTCCACTGTGAGAAGGTTACTAGTGTTGAACCTGTCCCTATTGGCCCTATTGTCCCTATTGTGCCGAGTTCTCCCATTGTCCGGAATGCTCCTAATGCTCCGACCCAGGAAAAACTTGAGAAGGGTGAATGTAGTCGCAAGTCTGAGGTGATGGGACATTCCTCTACTGGTGATTCTTCGGCAGCTGCTGGGGAAGCCGAATATTGTTTGTCACCCATAGGTATGTTTTCTCAAACTGTGCATAGCAATCCTACTCTTCTCCAGGCTGAAGCGGAAGCAGTTCCTGACTCTCCTCCCTCTGATCCAACCTATCACAACGTGGCTTGGGATGCTGAGCATGCAAAACTTAGAGAAGTAGCAGCTAAGATTAAGAGTAAACCTGCTCCTATATCCCCCTCTGCAATCCGACGCAGCTCAAGACTTCAAGTCACTTCCAGTACGGGCACTTCCAATGCCTAAGCCCCTACGCAATCCTTGTAATGTCTGTCTACTTCTGGAATTCTCGGGGCCTCAATAATCGGACGTGACGTTCTGATCTTAAATTCAGATTACAGAAGTTCAAACCTTCTATTGTTTGCTTATTAGAAACAAAAGTGGAAGCTTGCAACTCTTACAGGATTGACAAGTGTTTTGACATGTTTTGGGGAAGTATTGATAACATGAATCTTCACAAGGGTGGTCGCATTGTTATATACTATTTCAAATCTATCTGGTGATGTTCTATCATTGCTGCATCTTCCCAACAAATCACCTCCACATTCACTAATTCTGCTGGACTTGTGTTGGGCCTTTCGGCTGTGTATGGGCTGAATCTAGCGCAATCCAGACTACCCCTATAGAGTGACTTACTTGCTGATTCTAAGATCTTAATGGACATCCCCTGGCTTGTGGGTGGTGATTTTAATTGTGTCCGAAGCACTAATGAGAAAGTGGGGGGTCGTGCTATTGATCCATTATCTATGGATGCATTCAACACCTGTATTGGGAGCTGCCTCCTCATTGAAATGAAAAGTATTGGTAAATGCCTTAGCTGGAATAATAGGCGAATTGGTGCCACTCGCATCTCTGCCCAGCTGGACAGAGTTCTCTGCAACTCCAACTTGATATCTTCTATGCCGAATTCTTTCATGGAATACTCTTCGGCAGGTACCAGTGACCATTCTGCTATGATTGTTTACCTTCACTCTAAGGTAACTAGTTTCCCCAAGCCTTTTAAATTCTTTAACTCTTGGCTTTCCTTTCCGGGCTTCCATGATATTGTGCGCAATAATTGGGGTGGTCAATCTGGGAGTTCGGCAATGCAGAGACTTGCCAATAATCTCAAGCATCTTAAGGGGGAATTAAAAGTTTGGGTTGCGAATTATAGGTCCACCATTAATACCATCTCCTGTCGGGAACAACTTGAGGTTTTGCCAATGAATCAACGCCTGGAATCTGATCCTAGCCTCCAAATGCTTGAAAGGAAGGTTACCTTCAATCTAGCCCATGCCCTTGATGTTGAGGAGGAGGATTTGCGTCAAAAAAGCCGTCAAAATTGGCTTGCTTTGGGGGATAGAAATACTAAATTCTTTTATACGGCTATGCGCTCCAGGCAGTCTCATAATAATTTGAGTCATCTCATTAACTCTCATGGTGATAGGAACTCTCCATCTGATTCTCTAAGAAAAGAAGCTCCCAAATTCTACCGGAACCTTTACAATCAGAATGATTATTGGAATGTGTTTCCTAATCTAATCCCAAAGCGTAAACTCACTACGGAGGCTTCTGGCTGGCTGGAGAGACCTGTTACTGTCTCTGAAATTAAGGAGGCTACTTTTCAAATTGGAAAGGACAAAGCCCCAAGTCCTGATGGATTCAATGCTTGTTTCTTTCAACATTATTGGGAGGTGGTTGGTAAGGAGGTAACTTCTGGAATCTCTTCCTTTTTCAGAGAAAGCTGCATGCTCCCTCATGTTAATCATACATTCCTTACTCTTGTCCCTAAAAATGCCAAGGCCTCGGGGTTAGGTGATTATAGGCCTATTGCTTGTTGCAACGTTATCTATAAGATTATCAGTAAAGTCTTATGCAACAGGCTTAAGCATGTTATTTGTGATTTAATCTCCCCAAATCAAGCTGCCTTCCTTAAAGGTAGGCTTCTGGCTGATTGTGCTCTCATTGCACACGAGCATATTCGTGATTTCAGTAACTCCATGGGCTCCAGAACTTGTATTAAATTGGATCTCCATAAAGCATTTGATAGTGTGAACAGAGAATTTATTTTCTTCTTATTGCATCAGATGGGATTCAAGAGCAGGTTCATTAATTGGATCTCGGAGTGCATATCTACCCCTAAGTTCTCGGTTCTGGTTGAAGGTTCACCTGAAGGGTATTTTTCTTATAATCGAGGTCTTCGCCAGGGTGATCCAATTTCTCCTTATCTCTTTGTATTAGTTATGGAGGGCTTTTCTTTATTGATGGCAAGAGCTGAATCTACTAATTCTATTCAGCCTATGCATAGGACTGGATCTATATCACATCTTCTCTTTGCAGATGATTTGCTGGTCTTCTGCCGAGCCAATTCCCGTTCCATTAATGGGCTTAAAGATCTCCTACTCCAATTCAACCAATTCTCTGGACTCGATATTAATTGGGAAAAAAGCTCCGCTATTTTCAGTAAAGGAGTACGGGACCAAAGAGGTCTCGCTGGTATCCTTGGAGTTAAAGTGGTATCATCTTTCACTACTTATTTGGGTTTACCATTATCCTCGAAGTACCCAAAGGCTTCCTTGTTCAGTCGCCTCGTGGATAAATGCAAGAAACGTCTGTTGTGCTGGTGTTCCTCGTTGCTTTCTATTCCTGGAAAAATTGAACTTGTCCGATCTGTCATCTATGGTATGGTTACCTTCTGGATGCAAGCCTACTGCATTCCTTCCACGGTAATTCGCACTATTACTTCTGCTTGCAGGCAATTTATTTGGGGCAAGTTCAGCAGTTGGGCCTGGAAAGATTCCTGTACCCCAAAAAAGGAGGGTGGTGTGGGGCTTCGTCTACTAGAGGATTTGAATGTTGCCTCTAGTGTAAGATTAACTTGGAGACTTCTGGCTACTGATGGAGTTTGGGCTAAATATATGAGGAAGCACTATCCTTCGGTTAATAGGGGCTTCTATACTACAAAATCAATTCCTACTGACTCAGGGACCTGGAAGTTCCTCCTAAGGCACCGTAGCTTTTCTCAAAAATTAATTAGGTGCGCTGTCGCTGATGGTACAGACACTTCTTTTTGGTTTGATAACTGGCATCCGAAGGGGCCTCTATATCTAATTCATTCCCCTACACCCTGGACTGAAAATTATGCCGTAAGTGACTTCTGGGATTCATGCGGCTAGAAAAGAGTAGAAGCTATTCAGCCTCTTCTATATATTCTCCAGCCCATTAGATTGAATGCCGGACCTGACCTATGGGCTTGGTCACTTGCTTCCGGTTTCACAAGCTGTTCTGCGTGGGAAGGTTGCCGCACGCCTGGGCTGCCATTTACTCAACGTGAGGTTGTTTGGTTTGCTTTCCATGTGCCGAAAATGGCCTTGAATTTGCTGAGGGCAATTAGGGATAAGCTCCCAACTAAGGAGAAGCTTTTCAAGAGAGGAATTCTTCAAAGTGAGCAAGCTTGCACATTATGCGACTCACAGGAAACTGAGTCCATTGGCCACTTGTTTTTCCAATGTGACTATTCCCGGTATATCTTGACTAGAAGCCTACTCAAACTTGGGTATACCGGGGTAATTCCAGTAAATCTTCCGGATACTTGTGATCTTATTCTTTCACGGTATAAAAAAACGGACCCTGAGGGTGTGCTTGCCAAAGCAGTTTGGCATCTACGGTATGGCATATATGGAAGCAGCGCAACAAGAGGATCTTTGAGGGGGAATGTCGAGGAAAAACTGATTTATTCAAAGATATTGCTGCTGACGTCACCATCTCTTTGCGAAATATGGATCTGGAGCATGTCTCAGACACCACCCCATTTTCCAATTGGGGCCTTTTTGATAATGGATAATGTACTTGATCCTGCCTAGTAGTTATGGCTGTTGATAGTTTGTAGGGGGTGACGACGCTTGTGCCCTCTCCCCCCTCTTTCTACCGGCTTCCATGACCGCTAGTGCAATTTCTCTGTAAATATTTACATACTCAATAAAGATTTCTTTACTTGCCAAAAAAATATATATTCTTTATGTAGATACATACATACATGTATGTGTGTGTGTGTGTGTGTGTGTGTGTGTGTGTATTATATATTTTTTTAACTGCCCACGAGAGGGTGTCCCAGTGGTAAGTCATTCCGCTCCAAAGCCAAGGGGTGCGGGGTTCGAGGCCTATGGCCGCCGTGACTTGGTAATTATTGTGGAATTTGTTGTGGAATTATTTACCTTGGGGCTACATCTCCCCTCTTGGACTTACCCGGGGGCCGTTGGGGGCACGGCGGTTTCCCCCAGTTTGCATAGTCTCGGCCAGGCTCTCGCCTTACCCTCCTAAAAAAACCAAAGGCGGAGGGAGGGGGTTGGGGATTTTTCTGGTTTGTCAATATATATATATATCTATTCTATAAAACACAACCTTTTTTGAATTTTGTCCCAGTCATAAGTCCAGTCATAAATTTGCTTGCTGACTAGGACAAAAAACAAAGCTGACTAGGACAAGCGTTTGTATGTGGGGGGGAAATTTTATTTGGAAAACTCAAAATTCAAAAAAGGTCCGGTGTTAACCAAACGTTGGGGGGAAAGATAACATGGGGGGAAACCAAACTTTTGAATTGGAAACTTTTGAAAACAAATCGTCGAAATTTTGAAAGCATACTCAAATACAGTCATCCTGTTCTCTCTCTTTCCCCCTGCATCTCTCAAACACAGTAGAACATTCTGGGTTTGGATTCTTCTGGCATGTCACCTGTCTAAGGGTTGATCAGTAAAGGGGAAGACTCCGAGAGCAGAACGATATGTCACCCGTCAAAGGGTTCATCTGCATTGTTCCTAGCCAAGGGTTCATCAGCATTGATTCATTTGACTGTTATTCTGATTGTGCAGGCTTTTGTTAGGTTTGATTTTGATGGCGTTGATCTAAATGTCTTTGTTGGAATGGCATGCAAGGTAGGTGAATTAATTTGTTCTTTTCGATCTCAACCTTCATGATGTTCAGTGTATCGAATCTATTCAAACTGGGCAGTCTCATGAATATATTGTAGCAGCGCATGCCAACTGTTTGTAGAAATGCCTAACAGAGCACCACATGTACTCTTATGTATAAAAATATCATTGTTATTTTTGCTGGCGCCCTCCAAATCCACCCATCTCTAACGAACTCCATGAGAAATCTATGTTTTTTCACCTATAAAAGAAACTCATTTTTCTTTATTTCTTGCTGTTTTTTGAGGAAGAAGAACCATCAATTGGTTTACTGTGAATTTCTTGGTCCATGTAGAATGTGGGATTTTTTTGTTTGCTCAACAATTCCCTACTTTTCCTGATTGAATGGCTCCTCACTTTGCTTAAGCACAACAGGTGTTTGTTGCAATATCAAGTTTATCTTATTTCCTCCCGTGTATAAAATCTGATTATATACTTTCTAATTGATGTTTGTCTTATTTGCACAACAGGTGTTTGTTGCAATTTTACTTTCTAATTGATGTTTGAGGAGGGTTCTTGAACAACATCTTCTGTAAGTTCTATAAAAATATGGCATTCTAAGGACTTGAAGCAATTATATACTGAATATTATATACTGTAAGTTCTGTGACAACAGCTTTTGTAAGATTATAAGCTGAAGATTATTTGCAGAAAATATGGCATTCTAACAATATCTTCTGTAATTTCTGTAAATTCATGTGCTAATTGGGTAATTATATACTGAAGAGACTTGAAGAAATTACACCACTTGCCTTCCTTCCACATAGAGATGTCATTTCTGCATGCGCAAAAGCTAAAAAAAAACTTGATTCTCAAAGATTGTTATCTAACCTTTCAGATAATTAAATGGGCCTCAATTTTGCATTGAAATTTGCATAATGACATAAATTAAAAATGGTTAAATTCATTGGTGGTAGTAATCCATGGGGACGTAGTTTCAAAGTTAAATGGTTACGGATGTGTGACTTGCCTTTTCAAAGGACTCTTCATCTCAAGAATCCATTAAACGATTACAAGCCGGTTAAAATTAGCAGGGATTGTTGGGTGTCATATAATAAGATATACATAGGGAATCTGTTTGGTTAAACAATTGAATAATGTTTTATATGCTATTGCTTTTATCAGGAGCTATCTACATGCATTAGTGAAGCTCTTTGTAGGTTATTTGATGGAGAAGACATCAAGGGGAAACTGAAAAGGTGCTGATAGACCAATTCATTCGGCCATTTGTTCTCACTAAATTCCTCTTTCAAATGTTAATGATATAGATTCATCCAAGACCAGTTCTTTTATGGATGATGGTTTTTCGAAGAGACCTTACAGAACCTATCAAGTTCATTTTGAAGACAAATATACTTCCTGAACTCTCATCTCATATTGCGAGGCACATTGCAGGCACATTGCAGGCACTCATTTTGGTTTGGAGGCACATTGCAGGCACTTAATTATGAACCAGTTCTCATCTCATTTTGGTTTGGAGGCACATTGCAGGCACTTAATTAGAAATGCAAATTCCATGTACATTATGAACATGATGTACACTGTAAATACTGAATAGGATGATGTACATGCATTTAATTAGCAAATTTTGTATTAGCAAATTTTGTATGTTAATGAACTGAAAACTTCACTTGATTATAGGCAAATGCATGATCCAAATTGGAGGCAAATGTACATGCATTTTTGATTGGTGAAAACTAGAGAAAGCATTTAGACTGTTTATAGGTGAAAATGCAACATTGATTTCTTTTGGGATCTGTTTATTGCTCACGTCATAATAGAAGGAAATTCGTGGGTTGGGTTATTTTATTTTATTTTTAATTTTTTTTGTGTTTTTGTTTTATTTTTAAAGGGGGGTCATGTGGTTTCTATTAATTTTCCATTAATATGCTTATATTCCCTATTGAATTGCAACAGAAATTTTCCTTTTTTAGTTGTAACTGCATCCTATAACAATTTTGACTAGAAATGGAAGTGTTTTCATTGGAGTTTCAGTAATTTGCACCTATAAGTTTGTATAATTTCTGCAAAATATTATCATCAGAAATTGTAATTAAGAAAATGATGGATTCTCTTTTGTTTTAGTGTGCATATATGTAGAGTGGGCATAGAAAATTGGCGAGACAGATGACCATCTTGATGGCCTTCTATTATTATGGTGGAAACATGATAAAGTAAAAAATTTGGGTTTTTCCTGTTTTTAAAGATATTACATGCTTGAATGAATTGTGAGCAAGCTCCTTATATGTTTATTTTAAGTTGTTACAGTTTTATTGGATTATTGATGGGAATATTGTGATCGACGTCTCAATCTGTGGTCCATGTTACACAGTGTTGATCTTGACTCAGCCTAGGTTCACCAAAGGGGTTCACTCTGAGACCCCTTTTATCATATAATGTTATACTTTGTGGTCCATGTTGCATATAATTTTATCATATAAAATTGGTCGAAATTTTACTGCAAATTGTTTTTGAGAATAATTTTCCATCTCAAAAATAAGATCTTTATAAAGTATGCTAAATTTGTCTAATTTTATTTTGTAGGATAGCAAGTTGAATTATTTTTGATGAAGAAGATGGAAACAAGGGTTGAAGAGTTCAACAATAATCTTGAAGATATCCTTCAATGGGCAACAAAAATAAGCATCTCTGATTCTCCAACCGATTCCCCTTCACCTTATTTTTGCTTGGGCTGCTCTTTCTTCGTCAAAACATTTCCCAATGCAGGCGGGTAACAAATCCAATCCAACCTGATTCATTCATCTCTTTCTATTCGATCCAGTTGCTCTCTTTTCTTCGATACTTTAACGACCCAAATTCCTTGCAAAATTTTGCAACAGTGGGTTGGCCGCCTCTCGATATCTAAAGACAGGGGAGCTGGACCTTATAGTTCCGAGATCTTTATTTAGCAGTTTCAGTTATATGTAAGAACATCTAATTCTAAGGACTTGAAAATTTGGTTCCAGTATCTACACCGGTGAAAAGGTCTGAATTCTTTTGAAACTAATTTCCTTGCAAATGTTTTGTGCGATATGCTGTTCTGAGAGGCTGATATTTTTGTGCACTTGCAGCGGATCACGCAAATGGTGCAAAATGCAAGTAGACTGAACCACACACTGTCGGTGGTGAGAGGAGTTTCAATAAAGAGGTCCCACATATCATTCGATGGGCATTACGCCAGGATTTGGATTGGCCAGAGTTTGATTAAGGGAAGATATTGTGTTAATTTTAACCTACTAGATAAGTATTGCTTCTGATATTTTTATTGCACTTGCTATATTTATTGCTTCTGCTTGCTAATATTAATGGGTTAACTGTATGTTTCCAAAGCCTTGCTTACATATGCTATAAGGTTATATAAAGCATGTTTCCTTGACCTACTACATATGTATGACCATTTGTTGCTTTGGGTAACAAAAGGCGTGGTTGCTAGCATAAAATTTTTCCTTTTACCAGCACACCATTATAAGTGCAGCATTTACTAAAAGATTTTCATAAGCTCTCTCTTTTCATAAAACAAAATTATTTTCTTCACTTCAATCCATTATTAACAATTTACTCACAGACAATGTGAAGAAAAGACTACAATTGTTTAAGTAATTGAAGATGTCTAAATCGTATGTGACCTCTCAAGGCAACATGACATCCGGATTCTTCTGTGTGAAACTTTTAAGGCATCAGCTTCCTTGACCTTATTAAGTTTGAGATGATCCGTTCTGAAAAGGTTTGTATCATAATTTGAGCATCTAGGGGGTCCTGAATTATATCTTAGCCTTTTGTAGTAGCATTGATCACATCTGATCGAGGTGTGATATCAAGGAAGTTGGATTTTGATAGTGCGAATGTAATCACTAACTGACACTATTTTAGAATATCATTCTTATCATTTCTGCATTTACATGAATCATGAAAAGAAACTGAGAAATATCATTAGCAAATGCATCATGACTTGATATACTAATAAATATTATTAGCTTTGTTTGAAGTCCAATCATCAGTTAGTTGGTGCATATTTTGTATATATTATACATTTGTACTATTATTAATATTCATAAATCCTATAATAAACTATGGTTAATATTATTTATGAGGTAAGGTGAAGACCAATTAATTAGATGATGCTTTCAGGAAGCTTTATGTTCAACATTGTTGTTATGCTCAACATTTTTCAATTCTGACTATACTACATATAACACATGAACCTCCTAATGGACCTCATCTGGATTTTCTTTTCTCTGAATATTTTGAATTTTCCTTTTCGCATTCTCCTGATTCTTCATGTTCATAAGATCTAATAGGTCTGAGAGATGAATGCAGGTTAACCAAGGTTGGATTAAGCGTGATATCCAAATGAATGACAAAGATTTGCTTAAAAATTCATCCACCAGAAATCAACACTAATTTGTAATGCAAGTTAGGTGTAAATTATGGCCAAGCAAATGCACAAGCATCTTGCAAAGCATGATCATCTTCATGCATTAACTTTTAAGGTTAAGAGTTTGTTACAAGAAATGCATGAGAAAAAAAGGAAACAATGTTATTAGAACACAATATACTTGAGTCAGGAATGGCATAAAAGACCATCTGTTGCTTTACAAGATTGAATAAATTTTACATTAACAAACATATATAGCAACA
This sequence comes from Scilla litardierei, assembly GCA_030789695.1. Taxonomy (NCBI): domain Eukaryota; kingdom Viridiplantae; phylum Streptophyta; class Magnoliopsida; order Asparagales; family Asparagaceae; genus Scilla; species Scilla litardierei. The sequence continues at coordinate 9,659 of JAULAV010002193.1, read as the reverse complement.
AACAAAATGATTAAGATTCCTCATATTCGGTGTTTATATAGAGTATATGAAATGAGTTCGATTTGTACATGCATATATGTTATCTGACTGTAAGTTAAAGCTTTGGCTTTAACATCATGATTTGTCCCATCCTGCAAATTCAATAAAAACATGGGTGAGATCGGTCTTCCCAGCCAGCACGGGTAGGAGTACAAAACACAAAGACATACCTGTGATATGAAAAGTGGAAACTTTGATGCAACTGTACTCTGATACATGAAATTTTGGGTTTGACAACCAAATTGGTATCCTTGATCAATCTTCGTTTAGTCAGAAGACACATTCAAACTGTAGATGTGAATTGGTTCATTTCCAGCAACCAAACTGATAATACACACATGCCATTACAAATTCAATAAAAACATGGGTGAGATCGGTCTTCCCAGCCAGCACGGGTAGGAGTACAAAACACAAAGACATACCTGTGATATGAAAAGTGGAAACTTTGATGCAACTGTACTCTGATACATGAAATTTTGGGTTTGACAACCAAATTGGTATCCTTGATCAATCTTCGTTTAGTCAGAAGACACATTCAAACTGTAGATGTGAATTGGTTCATTTCCAGCAACCAAACTGATAATACACACATGCCATTACAAATTACAATAGATGAAATACAGTGTACAAAAACATGACGTGCTTGCTTCCACAAAGGGCTCATAGTATTATGCATTGCATCAAATGACAACATGTATAAACAAAAACAAAAAAGGTAGGGAAGCAGTTAAAATGATTCAACAAATATGGTGTTATATACCCACTGCAAAGGGATTTACAAGTAACTTACTCAAAAAAATCCAAAAGAGAAAAAATGGGCTAATTATGTTTTATGGTGTAAAAGGCTTTAAAACATTTAGTTATCAAACTTCTGCTATAGTCAACAAACATGAAAAGAAAAAAGGCATACAATGTAAAGAAAATGATTTCAAATGGACACAAAATAAGCAATGAGTCTTAAGCTTTAGAAGTTTAAGCAATATACATAACCTTATTATTAAAATCATGCAATCTGCAAGTGAAATTATACATGTGCAATCCATCAACAGTAACTAATGGAACAAAAACTCAATCCATATATGTAATTTATACATGTGCGTTGCCAAAATTTATGTAATTTGTATGCAATCATATTGATTCATGTATAACACCTTTTTGATATTGTACCCTTCTAGAAGTACAAGTGAGGCTGGTATGATAAATATAGCTTTTCCTTACATAAAGGTACTGATACTAACTTTAGATTATTTTGATTCCCAAATGGAGGTTATTAACATATATTTTAGCTTCTTATGGCAGATGGCAGATGGCAGATGTTTGGAGGAAGGAGCAGAGAATTTTTTTGAAGCCTGTGTAGTTATTAGGAACCGGTGAGGCCTCATCTGTTGAAAGACAGATCCATAGAAGTGTAGGATCAACAACATCAGAAGCAACAACAGCAGGCAGATGATGGTAGCAACAGTGACACAAACTCCAGCGATGGCTGAGGATCATTGGGCCACTTCTACCAGTGAGGTTTGAGGATCATTCGGGGGTGCTTGGCCTTTGTTTTGGACTAAGTATATGGATCGGGTCAATATGTTCTTTGTTCCAATCTCCTGTCGCAAAATGAGAGGAAATGTACTTAAAAATATTTTGTATTAGTTCTCGACATTAAAGTAGAATTTAATTGGTAAACAAATATTATTGGGACAATGTTACACAGTTTGCCATTTAAATTATTGCCGGATTGTATTAAATCCTAGAGGCTCCATCAATCAAAGTTCATTTCTCTTATCTATCTCTGGCTTGGGTTTCGTTAACATTCAACTTCATCGCAAGTTTGCTTCTGTGTTGCTTTGTTGAGATTGCACTATGAAAGCCCTCACCTCTCACTGGGATGTTCCATGATTTTTGAAATGCAAATACATGTTCCAGGTTTTCAAATAGCTTAGAAATTTCTGATGATGGTTCAAGTTTCATCTTTCAAGTAAAACATCCAAGATGTTTGTGTTAATTTAATTAGCTTAGAAATTTCCAGGATGTTTTGATACCTGTGTAATAATTTAATATGTTCAAGTTCTCATATTACTTTAATTTAATATATTTCAGGATGTTTGTGTTAATTTAATTAGTTTAATTTAATTTCGGTTCCAGGATTTTTGTTCCAGGATTTTTAAAATTCAAATGCATGTTCTAGGATTTTCATATATAAACTAGAACCGAAATTAAATCATGGAACAAAATTTTTAATACCTCTCACTTGGATGTTAATTTAATATATCTCACTTGGATGTTCCAGTATTTTTGAAATGCAAATGCATGTTCCAGGGTTTCAAATAGCTTAGAAATTTCTCATGATGGTTCAAGTTTCATGTTTCAATTAAAACATCCAAGTTAGAGGTTTTAGTTAACATCCAATTGGGGGTTGACTCAGCTTTAAAATTGGTTCATTTTGATGTTGTTAGTAAGCAAGATCAGGATCACAAATACAATCTTTCATTTTGATATTTTATTTAACATGATCATGATCACAAATACATATACTATGTGATGAGAGAGTATTATGTTTGATAATTAGAATGTATCAACTATTGGCAATCAATCAACAATGTGTCGCATACATAAATCTGTCTATCAATACATTGTACAAAAACCTGCGTCCGCGCCGGAGACGCCCGCACCTTCGGAGTTAAATTTTTTTACGCTAATTTGTTGATCCGCGTCGAAGGCGCATGCACCGAATTTGTTGTTCTACACTAATTTGTTATTTCGCACCGAATGCACTCGCTCTGAATTTGTTGTTCCGTGCCAAAGACGCTTGTGCCGTTAATATTTTTAAACTAATTTGTTGTACTTTTAAATTATCACCGTGGAAATAATTTTTTGGGGAACAAAGATTTTGGGGGGAAATCATAAATGAACCGTGATGCACCGAATTTGTTGTTCTACACTAATTTATTGTTCGGCGTCGATGGCACCCACGCCGAAGTCACCCGTGCCGAATTTGTTGTTCCATGTTGAAGGCGTCCTCTCCGAATTTGTTGCACTGTGTCGAAGGTCCCTGCACCGAATTTGTTGTTCCGCACCGGAGGCACCCATGCTGAATTCCCCCGTGCCACTAAATATTTTTACGCTAATTTGATGTTCTTTTAAATTTTGGTGGTAGAAATAATTTTTCGGGGAACAAAGATTTCGTGGGGGAAAATCGTAATTGAACCGTGCCCATGGGCACGTGTTATGACTAGTATATATATATATATATATATATATATATATATATATATATATATATATATATATATATATATATATAGAAAATAATGGGTATCATACGCCATATGAGATGGTCTCTCATATTCCCTCTCACATAAAGGTGGCAAGTACAACAAGTACAAGCCCATGTGGGGTTGTACTTGCCCCCTTTATGTGAGAGGGAATATGAGAGACCCTCTCATATGGCGTATGATACCCATTATTTTCTATATATATATATATATATATATATATATATATATATATATATATATATATATATATATATATCTACATAGAGAATATATTTTTTTTTGAAAAGTAAGTGTGTATGTATAAATATGAACAAGGACTACATCAAGGCGAAGCCAACAAGCAAGCCAGGCGAGGGAGAGGCTGGGGAGCAATCACCTCACGCAAGACCTACCAGGCGAAAGCCAAGAACAAAAGAAAAAGGGGGGAAACCTATGCTGGGGCTGGCACACAAAAAAACACGGCCTACAAGATACCCCAACTCTCAAAAAGGGAAGTATCCACAGGGTCAAAATCATCCGGGATGCACCCAACCAGGGTAGCCGAGATGTCCAAATAAATCCTAGCCAGGAGGGCAGTCACAGGGGTCCTGAGGGATCTGAAAATGCGGCAGTTCCGCTCTCTCCAAATGTGCCAGACCGTCGCAGAGAAGACCATCAAAGAGAGCCTACCCTGAGGGGTGGTCTTCCCCCTGGCACCAAATCACCGTTTTAGCGTGTAAGCTTCAACGATGATGGACTTGGAGCCAGGAGGGAGGCCAAGACGGAGTCTGCAGGACTCCCAAACAGAAGCGTTGTACTCACAGCGGAAGAAGATATGGCGAGACGACTCGGGGAAGCGACTGCACAGAGAACAAGTGGACTGGTCCCGAATACCACGCCTAGCCAGCTGCTGAGTGGTGGGCAGGCGATCAGAGAGGGCCCGCAGGAGAGTGAGGGAGAACTTGGGCGGTGCCCAGGAAACCAGACCACAGAGGACAGCCGGTCCACAGGGAAGTGACGACGCGTAGAGGACCATGCGGAGCGAAGGGAGCAACCCCCGGCTGCGGTCCAATCCCAGCCGTCAGGGCTATCCGAAACAGCAATCGAAACCAGCAAGGGAGCAATGTGGGCAATGTCCGGAGGAAGAGACCAGGCGACACCATCCCAAAAGTCAGCAACCTGACGGTATCTGAGGGGGCGAGGAGGGGGGTGGAGATCAGCCAAGGGGCCACAGGGAAGCCACGGGTCATACCAAAAGGAAGTGGAGCGGCCATTGCCAATAACCCGGCGATAGCAAGTAGACGCCAAGTCACGACACCGAAGCATATGCTTCCAAGTCCCCGAGTCCAGCACCGAGGGCACACACTGGAAGAGGGGGGTGCTCTTCAGATAAGCACTGCGCATGAAGGAGGCCCAAGGGGAGGGAGAGTGGAGAAGCCTCCAGAGAAGCTTAGCCCCGACGGCTACACCCACCTCGCGGAGACTGCGCAGAGCAATCCCCCCTTCCGACCGCGGAAGGCACATGTCCTCCCACCTCCACAGATGGAGCTTAGACCCCCAGATGAAGTCCCGACAAAGATGGTCGATCTCGGCGAGAACGGAAACCGGGATGCGGTAAGACTGAAGCCAATAGGAAACAAACACATGGATGACCGTGCACACCAGCTCAATGCGCCCAGCCGTGGACAAAAGTCTGGATGACCCGCAAGAGACCTTGGCCCTACACTTGTCAACGAGCCCCGAGAAGAGTCTGGCAGCAGGATAAGTAGCAGAAAGGGGAAGCCCCAGGTACTTGACAGGAGGAACCTCGAGGGGGATGCCAAGAAGGAGGGACAGCTCGCTACCATTGTTGCACCCCTTGCTGAGAAGCAACTTGCTCTTGACCTTATTCACCTCGAGGCCGGACATGAGATGGAACGAAGCCAAAAGATGACTAAGAACCATAAGAGAGGACTCCTCCGCCTTACAAAAGACAAGCATGTCGTCAGCAAAGAGCAGGTGCGACGGAATCCCCTGCACCCCTCTCTTGGGGGGGGGTGGATGATGCCAGCAGAAGTGGCGGTGTCCATGAGGATAGTGAAAGCCTCCATAACTATCACAAAAAGGAAGGGGGACATGGGGTCGCCCTGCCAAATCTCTCTGTTGCTCCCGAAGAAACCGGCCGGTGAGCCATTGACGAGCACAGAGAATGAGGGGGAGTCCACACAAGCCTTGACCCAGTGAATGAAGGTGGGAGGAAAACCAAGACGCCCCATGAAGTAGTAGAGGAACTCACGGTTAACACTATCAAAGTTCTTGCGAAGGTCCAGCTGGATACATGCTCTAGAACCCAAGGAAGCAGAGTAGTCCCTGATAAGCTCATGGGCAAGAAGAGAGGAATCCGAGATCAGACGTCCCTTGATGAAGGCCGATTGGTTCCAAGAAATGAGGCCAGGTATGACCGCCGCCATCCTCCTACTAAGCACCTTAGAGATGATTTTGTAAATGACATTGCAGCATGATATGGGCCTGTAGTCCCCCAGGGAGGAAGCCGAAGGGACCTTGGAGATCAGAGTGAGGAATGTATGGTTAATCTGCCTCAGAATACAACCCGATGAAAAGAAGGAGTGCACGTCTAGGAGAACATCCTTACAAACAACGCCCCACATTTCTTAGAAGAAGAGGGGTGGAAACCCATCAGGACCGGGGGATTTTTCTTTATCCAAGGAGAAGAGAGCATCCTTGATTTCCTGGTCCCCAACAGGGCCACCAATCCAATCATAAGCGCCCGGGGAAGAATATGCTTGGGGGTAATCTCGGAAAAAGTGGAGGGATACGAATCCTGATGGAAAAGAGAGGTGAAGAAGTCTACCGCATCAGTGCGGAGGGAGTCGAGCATGCCCATAGGGTCCCCCCCGGCCCAATCAGGTGAAGAAGACTGTTGCCAGCTGCACGTTCCTTTTTCGCAGCATAGAAAAACCTGGTGTTTCTGTCCCCCTGGGAAAGCCAAGACTGACGGCTCTTCTGTCTAGCCTGGCTCTCCTCACACGCCAGACTAGAAGCAAGCAGGTGTCTAAGAGAGCGCTCCTGGCATAAGAGATCAGGGCTAGAGTGGAATCCGACATCCACGCGGATGGCAGAAATATCACTTCTGATGGAATCGGAAGGGGGGAAGGCCCTACGGGCCAGGGGCCAAGCCCAGATGGCCACCTTAAGGGCCTTTAGCTTGGAGACAAGTCTGAGCATAGGGGATCCAGAATAATGACCATGCCAGACAGATAATAGGAGAGCATAGAATCCTGGCACCTGTAGATAGTGACCGAAGAATCTAAAGGGCTTGGGGCCCGAGTTGGGAGGAGGGAGTACCTGAATAAGGAGAGGGGAGTGATCACTAGTGGCAGGATGGAGGTAGGCAGCATAGGCATCAGGAAGGACCGCGAGCCATTCGGGATTCACGAGGGCGCGGTCGAGCCTACAAGAGATCCGGGCACTGTCAGTCGCACAATTACTCCAGCTAAGATGGTCACCAATACAACGAATGTCATCCAACCCGCAGTCCTCAATACAAAGATTGAACTCAGCCAACATGTCCGGGGTTAGGCAACGCCCCACCCCCCCCCCCCCCCACACACACACCCACACACATTCTCCCCAATAAATCTGGTGACATTGAAATCACCCAATACCGCCCAAGCCTTACCCCCAACAAGAGAGCGATCAGAGCACAGGGAATCCCAAAGACGAAGTCTATCAGAGGCCAAGTTGGAAGCGTAAACGAAGGAAACGATGACAGAGAGCCCCCCACTGTTAACACAGTCAAGTGAGACATGTTGCACCGACGAAGTTAATACCTTGCACCCCCAAACCATCGGATCAGCCCCCACCCATATACGCCCTTTAGGAGCATGCTCATAATTTTGAAACGTCATCCACCCTTTGGGTAAACACGAGGCCACAATATCACCCAACGGGTCGTGGACCTTAGTCTCCACTAAGCCGACTAAAGAAGCTTTATATTTACCAATGTGATGTCGCACGTCCCTACGATGAGCACTAGCATTTAGCCCCCGCACGTTCCAGGAGAGAATAGACATAATCAAGGGATGGGATGTTGCCTCCGTGTCTGCACACGAGGGGGGGCCGGGCCTCTTTTAGTTGGCTTAGGGGATAGGGGGACAGATTTAGTGGAGAGAGGGGCATAGGCAGGGTTAGGGATAGTGGCAGTTTGGGGGGCATGGATTAGGGGGGAGGGAATTTGGGCTAGGTCGAGGTGGGCGTGGCGGGCTAAGGACTGGGAATTGAGTGTCAAAGTCCCCAGGTGCCAGGACATCCAAGGGAGCCGGAATATTGCTCCTCCCAACAGAACAAGTAGAAAGCCCAACATCAGCGGGGGCCTGGAGAACTCGTCCCCCCATCAACTCGGCAACCGAAGAGGACCCCCCAACAAAGCAAGGAGGATCCCCGCCTAGAGGGGAGCAGTGGATCTGGAGCATTTCGCCCCCACAGTACGGCTCCCCGCCGCTCAGGGGAGACAGTTGGTGCACGACGAAGTTCGGCAAAGACTGTGAGGTGTAAGGCGGAGGCAGGGCTGTAGGGGGAGGGTGGTCGATAGGCGAAGACTGCATGATGTTCGGTGGAGTCGGTGCGATGTCAGGCAGAGGCTGGGCAAAGGAGGGTTGGTGCACAAGAGAACTTGGAACATGCGGCAGAGAGAGAGCAGCAATCGGTAAAGGCTGTACAGGGGCAGGTGATAGGGACATAGTAGATGAAATGGGAGGGGGATTCCGTAGCAAATGTGCATCAAGCTTGTGGGATGGGCCCCCCTGTGGTATGGGAAGACAGCACACCCCCCTACAGTACGGGCGAAGACAGCACAGCAGATGGCCGGTGGTGCACAAGCGTAGGAGGCTGTTCAAATGTGTAAGGCAGGACATCCAGCGAAGCAATCTATGTTGCCTGGGCCCGAACAGTAGGGGGAATAGGTGGTTGGTTCTGCAGCAGCTGAGAAGACGGTAAAGCAACAGATATCGCCAAGGGAGTGCGCTGCATCCTGGGATTACTCATGACGGAGCTGGCCGAAGGGGAGGGCATGGAACACTGACTGGCAGAGATAGTCACAGCAGCGACAGGCTGAACGGGGGCAGCATCCATCTGAGGGGGTTCTACATTTCGCGTAGGCGACTCACATTGGGATAAATCATGTCCGAAACAGCGGCAGTGAGCGCACAGTGGAGGGATTTTCACATACTCCATAGCCACTGGGATGATGGACCCATACGCAAGTCGAGCTGAGACAGATGTCGGGAAAGAAGACACCAAATCTATCTCAACAAAGCACCTCGCAAAGGAGAGCCGAGAGGCGTTGGCGGTTGCGGCATCTGAGAAGAGAGGGCGACCCAGGATGCTTGCAAGTTTCCCAATGATGATAGGAGACCAAAACTGGATAGGGAGCTGCGGAAAGCGAATCCAAATCGGAACGGAGGAGAGAAGGTCCCTATCAAGCCCGATGTCAGGGGCCCAACGTCTAAGGACGAGGAGACGGCCATCCAGGAGCCAGGGGCCGCCATTAAGGACGTCGCCATAGTCTACATCGTTAGCGAATCTGAAGAAGAAACCCCCATTCTCTCGAGAGTGGACATGGACTGCCCCTTTAGTTTTCCATGTGCAACCAATCCAGGACGTGAGCTGGCCATAGTAGGGCCGCTGACCCACAAAATAGCCCACTAACGTGTGCGCCCAACGTCCCGTTGCCAGGGAGATATCCTCCGGTAAAATGCTGCAACAACACCGCCGACCACAGCTATAGGAGGCGAGAACGCCAGCTCGCAATTAGGAACTGCACTGGGGGCACAAATAGAACTGAAGGACGAGGAGGTAACATAAGAAGAGCGGGGAATAGGAGCTGGATTTTTCTGAGGCATTATGTCGAGCGCCTGGCGGGCAGCGGAGCTAGAGCTAGCAGGAGCACCTTCTCCCAGAGGCGAAGGGGGCTGGGCCACCCTAGGACCTCCCCTCGAACGGCCGGTAGGCCGACCACCACCACGCTATGGCCGGAGACCCTCATCAGTGGGCCTCGGGAGGACCGGAAGGTTGGGGCGCCGTCGCCCAGTAACGGCGATCCAGGGGCCATCACAGCTGGCCGAAGTATGCGAAGGGAGCGGGATCTGGGGACTCGAAGAAGATAGCGGGATCTGGGGACCGAACAATGGATTCACGCCAGAATCAGGCGAAGCGCTCGGCGTTGCGACGCTGGAGCCCGGGCCTGAAGAGGACGATGCCATGGGAAACAAGAGGGGGGATGTACCGATAGCAGGGAAGGCGGTGAGGGGCCTGAGCCCCGCGCGGAAGCGCTAGCGGCAAGGAGCCTGCAGCACCAAAATCGTCGGAGGACGC
>JAULAV010002191.1:0-50000 GCA_030789695.1 Scilla litardierei | reverse complement strand
AATTCATTCAATTCATCATGCATAGCCATTACCCAACTTTCCTCAATCAAAGCAGATTCAATAGTTTTTGGCTCAATTTCAGATATAAAATCCCCATGAATGCATAAAGCACAAAGATTACTAAAAGAGGAACGAGTTCTTATACCTGCCGTGGGTGCTCCAATGATCAGTTCTGGTGGATGATTTGGATTGTATCTCAGCACTCATCTGTTCAGTGGTTCTTCCTCTTGGTTCTCTTCTTTTTCAGTAGGTTCTTGTGCTTGACTTGGTTCAGCAGTGTCCCCTGCACCGCTATCATTCTCTGCAATTGCATCACCTTTAGTTTCCCTGCAATTCAAAGAATTCTTTTCAGTTTCATCAAATTTAACATTAATTGATTCAATAACAGTCAAAGTGCGTTTATTATAAATCCTGTAAGCTTTGCTCCTTGACGAATATCCTATAAGCACTCCTTCATCTGATTTGGATTCAAATGTACCAAGTTGATCTCCAGTGTTTAATAAGAAACATCTGCATCCAAATACTCTAAAATATGAAATATTAGGAGTCTTTCCATTCCAAAGTTCATAAGCAGTTTTCTTTATTATTGGTCTTAGCATGACTCTATTACAAACATAACAAGCAGTATTTATTGCCTCAGCCCAAAAAGACATAGACAATTCATACTCATTCAGCATAGTTCTAGCCATTTCTTTTAGAGTCTTATTCTTTCTTTCAACTACACCATTTTGTTGCGGTGTTCTAGGAGAAGAAAATTCATGTAAAATTCCTTTTTCTAAACAAAATTTTTCAAAGATTATATTTTCAAATTCTCCTCCATGATCACTTCTGATTTTTATAATTGAAAGATTTTTCTCATTTGAAACTTGATTGCAAAAGTTTTGAAAGTTTTCAAAAGAGTCTGACTTTTTGGATAAGAAATAAACCCATGTAAATCTTGGAAAATCATCGACCAAAACTAAGCAAAACCTCTTTCCATTTAAACTAGCAACATCTGTTGGTCCAAATAAATCCATGTGAATTAATTCTAAGATGCGTGTAGTTGCTATTTCTCTCATTCCAGTAAAGGTAGATCGAGTTTTCTTACCTTTCGTGCATGCTACGCACAACTTACTGTTCTCGTATTTCTGATGTGGCAGTTCTCTTACTAGATTTCTGTTCTCCAGTTTCTGCAACAATTTTATTCCAGCATGTGCCAATCTCCTGTGCCACAGTGTTGCCTCGTCTTCCCTGCCAATCAAACATTTAGCTATTGTTAGTTCTTCAATAAAAAGTGTATAAACATTATTTTTCCTGTTAGCTGTAATCAAAACATTACCTGTGACGGTATCAATGATTTTACAAAATTTTGCATCAAATACTATGTTAATGCCTTTGTCACAGAGCTGGCTAATAGAGATGAGGTTGTGTTTAAGATTTTCAACCCATAGGACATCCTTCAGTTGAAAAGTGTCGTTACCTACAACACCCTTCCCAATTACTTTGCATTTACCGTTGTCCCCAAGTGTAACACTTCCTCCTTCTTGCTTTACGAGGCTAAGAAACTTGTCGTAACTTCCTGTCATGTGTCTTGAGCACCCAGAATCCAAATACCACTCACACTTTTGTTCCTTAGCCAAGTTGTGCACCTATACATAAGAAAAACAGGACATGTGTGACCTAGGCAACCAAATAGGTCCACGATGGTTAGTGATAGTGCCTTTCGGAACCCATACTTGTTTGAATCTGATTTTCGTGTTTCCATACAAACAGCTCCTATATGAATGATCAATAGCACCACATGTATAACATTTAGCATAAGCAGGTTTCCTTTTAACAGTTTTATTATGAACGAACTTCTTTTTAGCATCAAGATTTTCATATCCTAGACCTCGTCTATTATTTCCATGTGATTGAAACCAAGAATGATGTCGATAGATTTCTTTCCTACACCAAATTTCTTAATACTCAATTCTAAATCAGAGATCTTGGATTTCAAATAGAAGTTCTCATTTACAAGCATGGTGCTTTTACTTATAAAGGCCTTTTTATTTCCATCTTCATTTTTCTTAAAGTTTTCAACTTTCTTTTCAAGGCTCACAATCTTTTCTTTGGACGTGTTTTCTTCTAGTTTTAGCATGGCACAAGATTCACATTTAAGAGTTTCATGCAAACTAGTTTTTTCTTTTAGTTTTGAAATAGTAACTTTAAGATCCTCAATCTCAGATTTCATCTTTTCTTCATTTTGTGAAATATGATAATTATCCTGCTGTAATTCAAAGTTGGTTTCTTTTAAAGATTCTACAGAGGATTCTAGATTAGTGATCTCTATGTTCATATTTTCACAAATGTTCATTAATTCTGATAGATAGAATTCGTGTACCTCTGATTTCGTCGAGTCGATGTCTCCAACCAGACATAAAGATGAGTGAGCAACTTCCTCTTCTGGTTCATCCTCGTCATCGTCATCCCACGTCACAGTAAGTGATCTTCCTTTTGATTCTGTCGAGGCATCCTTCAAAGTTGGACAATTCTTCATGAAGTGTCCTTGTTTCCTGCATTTGAAGCACTGAACTGACTTAGTAGTATTCTGTTCAGAAGGAAAGTTTGAAGGATTAAATTTATTGAAGCGATTGAACCTTTTTGCCATTTCAGATTTGCACTGCGGTGTCTTGATGTATCTCCTGAAGCCTCTGACCATTAGGGCTTGCTCATCATCAAGATCATCGTCGCTATCTTCAGCTTTGAAAGCTATGGACTTTGCAGCTTTGGCTTCTCCTTTTTCCCTTGACTTGATGGTTTTCAGTTCAAGCTCATGGGACATCAGGTTCCCAATCAAATCATCCAAGCTCAATTTGGAGAGATCTCGAGCTTCTTGGATTGCCGTAACCTTGGGACGAAAAGTACTTGGCAAGGCTCGAAGAATTTTCATTACCAGTTCCACGCTTGGGTACGTTTTTCCAAGTGCCCTTGAGTTGTAGACGATGTCCGTAAATCTTGCATACATGTCTTTGATCGTCTCTGCAGGTTTCATGTGGAAGCCATCGTATTCCGTACTGAGAAGCACTAATCTGGATTCCTTGACTTGAGAAGTTCCTTCGTGTGTTACTTCCAAAGTATGCCAAATTTCCTGTGCAGTTAAACAATGAGAAACACAGTTAAATTCAGTTTTATCAAGTGCACAAATTATTGCATTCATTGCTTTTCCATTTAATGAAAATAATTTTTTATCATTATCATCCCATTTATCCTCAGGTTTTGGGATTTCAGTATTCTCAATTATTAACACAGGTGATGTATATCCATGATCAACAATTTTCCATACATCATAATCAGTAGATACTAATTATATTTTCATCCTAGCTTTCCAATAAGCAAAATCAGTTCCATTAAATTTCGGGGGTCTGACAGTAGACTGACCTTCAGAAAATGCTGAATCATATAGACTCATTGTAAAATAGACTTAAATGGTCAAGCCTGGTGCTCTGATACCAATTGTTTGATCTAAATAGGGCCTAGAGGGTGGGTGAATAGGCCGATGACCAAATTATCGTAAGATAAAAATAATTAAGTCTAATTAAAAACAGATGAGTAAAAGTAATAGAAGAGCAGATAAGACCACAAGCAGATCAAGCAGATGACACAGCAGATTTACGTGGTTCGGTCTCCTATGACCTACATCCACCCCAGAACAACATCACTAAAATTGATTCTTTAAGCAGTTACAGTCACACAAGATTAGAGCCCCGACTCTAACCACACTGACTAACCCTAGCTCACCAAAGCCCAAAAAGAATAACAATAATATGATGCTCTCCCAATCCGATATGTCCCAACAACTCGGATTACCCAAAACAATATAGCGGAAGAAAGTGTAAACCAAAAACTCAACGACAAATACAATAATGTATTCACAAAAAATATAAGTTCAAGAGTTTAGAAAGCTCATTTGTGAATATCTCTCTGGTTGTCGTCTTTCAGCACGTCAGTATCTTCGCAATGCTTCTTACGGAATGATCATCGGATGTCTGTAGAAGAAGTAGTCGTTGTCCCCGTGAAAGTAGTCGGTAGAAGTTCCTCACTCAAAATGATCTCATTTGATTCACAAGAGGAACTAGCTGCTGAACTTGGTGTCACTGCATCGGGGATGAAGTCACGGTCGCAACGCCACAAACGGTGCTCAATTTGGATCTCTAGAACTCAAGTTATTGATGAAAATGTGAAGAGTGTACATGAGTTTATATAGGATCAGACTTAACGGGTTTGGTTACTGTTCCAAGGGATCCGCCACGAGACGGCTCGCGGGTCAAACCCGTGTTAAATTTGCTGTCTGCGTGAACAGTACCGTATGTCGATTTTTCAGTGTATTTCTGACGTATGCCATCGTATTTTGGCATCAAATAAATCCCAAAAATTCTGAAAAAATTCTCAAAAATCCCAGAGCTGCATATTGACATGTGAGAATTGTTTTACCTCATTTCACCACTTGTAGAAAAAGTTTCTTCTTTGTATACTCTGTATTTTCTCGTATTTTCCCGTATTTGGACTTCAAACAATTTCCATAATTCCTGAGAAAATTCCCATGATGTTTATAGCCTATAATTAACTCTGGGGTAGAGTTTCATAACTATACTTCCTTGTTTGATCAGATTTCGTAATTCCAAATGTAGTTTCAGCCTTGTATTTCAACATACTTGAGTACGTACATGTGTAAGCTGAGTAATCATGACCGTCTCAATGTATAGGGACCTGTGACACACTTAACAAACATATTAGAACAGTTCAGTAGGGGTTGTTATCATCAAACATAGGCTAGGATGCTGTTTCCAACACAATTGCCGGCTCAACCCGAGCCAAATCCACGGGGCAACACCGGCCATATCAACGCGGTTGTTGTGGTTACAACAAGAGGGGGGAAGGATACCACTCCCCCAATGACCCAAATCAAGGAACCTGTGGTGGAGATCCTAGAAGAGAGCGAGCTGGTAATTGAGGTGGAAAAAGAGAAGGAGCCGCAAGAAGGAGCAAAATCTAGAGAGAAAGAACCTATTGATGAGCGCCGATTCATGCCACCGGTGCCTTTCCCTCAACGGCTAGCTAGAGCCAAGATCGAGAAGAGGCTAGCCAAGTTCCTCGAATACTTGAGAGGGGTGAGCCTCAATATCCCTTTTCTTGATGCCTTAGTGGAAATCCCGTCCTACGCGAAGTTCTTAAAGGACTTGATTACGGGAAGGAAAAGGAAGGAGAAGATCATGCTCGTGGAACAAGGAACGTGGTTCACTAGGAAGGAGAAGGAGCCCGCCAAATTTAAAGGTCCCGGGAGTTTCCGGATTCCTTGCACACTCGGAGGCGTCCCCTTACAAAAAGCTTTGGTTGATTTGGGCGCTAGTGTGAGCCTCATGCCTCTCACCATGTTCCGAAAGTTGAATACCGGCACGGATTTAAAGCCAACCGACATGAGGATTCAACTCGCGGACGGTCGGATTACAAGGCCGGTTGGGATCGCAGAGAATATCCCACTCCAAGTTCCGGGAGGCATATGCTTGCCTTGTGATTTTGTGATCATGGACATCAAGGAAGAGGGTGACACATCGCTCATACTTGGATGCCCATTCCTCGCCACCGCCGGTGTAATCGTCGATGTGCGAGAAGGGACTCTTACCTTGAATGTAGGAAACATTGAAGTCGAGCTCCATATACCAAAGGCTATGAAGCACATGCCGTATCATGAGGATCTAGATTACTTGGACCTCCTTGATGAGGTCATTGAAGAGGCTATCCCCTACTCCATCGGTGCACTCCATGACGACGGCTTCGAAGAAAGCCAAGATTTGAGCGAAGAAGAGAAGATGGAGGACTCTCCCAATAGCTCCATGGTGAATGATGATGGCGATGTTGATGTCGCGAGAATACGGGAGCTTTGCAAGCGCTCGACATTGAAGAACCCAAAGAAAGCTCCATCGATTCGAAGATCGGTGTCACCGGTGAAGTCGAAGACCGGAACAAGCTCAAGCTTGGGGGAGCCATCCCCCAACATTGCTCATGATGAAGGGGTACTGAGGAAGGCCACACACCACCACGATCCAAACCCGAGCGGTCTTCCCGGCAAGTTCGACGGGTGCATCTCATATGCACCCAACATCAAGCGTTAATTGAAAATCCAAAGGGGTCGAGCTCAAGACCTTAAACGAGCGCTTATCGGAAGGCAACCCGATGGTTTTTGCATTATTTTTACTTGGTTTTTATTTTTATTTTTAGATTTTATTAGTGTTTTGAGTCTTTTTGCCCATAAAAATCGTGACAACGGGTCTTAATTTCTATGACAGGAGAGGAGAAAAGGAGATCTCTCATGTGGAGAAAGATAGAGGCAAGGAAGAGCACTCCAAGAATGCGCTCAGGCCTTGGGAGGAGGAATAAACCAAGTTGAGGAAGAAAAACAGAGAGTAGAGCGAAAACGGAGCCCCGAAGCAGAAAACAGCACGTCACTCGGCCGAGTATCATATGTGACTCGGCCGAGCAAAGGACCCCATTCGACCGAGTGGGGCACCAACAAGGGAAGTCTGCTGAACCCAACTCTCTGTCTTTTTTGTGCATTTCGTATTAACTGTCACTCGACCGAGTACGTTTAGTCACTCAGCCGAGGGAAACGGATACCCTCCTAGCCTGAATATTGCTGAGTAGCTTGTGTCACTCGGCTGAAGGAGTTTTTCCCCTTCGGCCGAGTGAACAGAAGCCACTCAACCGAGTCGTAAGTGGCGGGGAGAAATTTAATTTTTTTCTATCGATGCGTCACTCGGCCGAGCAATATAGTCACTCGGTCGAGTCGTATCTGCACATATATAAACCGCTTGGGCTCGGTGCGAACTTCGAAGCGCCTGATTCACAGTTTTCTTCGCCCGAGCCTCGCCCTTTCAACTCCCCTCGCCCGCGATCGCATCCCCCTCGCCCGAATCGCCTCGCCGCTGGCCTACTCGCCCGACCACCGCCGGCGATCGTCCGACCGCCGACGCCCCGACTTCCGGCGACACCCCCCACCGCCGGCCGACCCCCCTATCACCTCGGTTTGCCCCCAAACGCCATTTTTCTACTATTTTTCTCGATCCGTAGACCCGTTGAGCCCAAAAATCAAATTAATTTGTTTATCTATCTATTATACCCCATCTCCCCCATGTATTTTGAATATTATCCGCTGATATCGTTGTTTGACTTGCAGGCTATCTTGGGGAAGCTTAGGGGAGCTTCAGGACGTATTTTTAGCTTTGTGGAGGCGGCGCTCTTCGCACACACTTGCTGACTTGCTCTCACGGCGTGTACAGGTACACTCGTTCCCTTTATTGAGCACGCCGCATTATATTTCTATTGGGTGAGCACTCGCGGCATACATGCCGCCCCGCACTAGGCCACGCACGCGGGGAGCCTCTTCCAAGCGGAAGAGGACCGATGATGCTAGTCCCTCTCACGCTAGGGAGGACTCCCCTCCACCTAGTCCACCACCACCCACACAACCGCTTCCCGCCGATCCCATCCACGCACAGCCCATCCCCGCCGATCCTATCCCACCACCGGCTCCCGTTGTCGGGCCGCTGGGGATCACGTTCAGAGACGACGCACCGCGCGTCCGATTTGAGCGTATCACCCAGCGATCTATAGTGCCCTCTAGGTTCGCACACTTAGCAAACCTGGACCGCCTAGGGGTGCTAGAGGGGATGCTCACGTTGTACCACAACGTGGGTTGGCGCGATTTTTTGTCAGTGTCGGCGGACACCTACGTCCGTCCGACACTTGAGGTACTCAGCTCGATCGCCCGGACCCCTGGAGGATGCACATTTCGCCTTATGGATCGAGAGTGCGAGGTCACTCTCGACATGCTTCGTGCATTCTTCCAGTGGCCCGCTGTCCCCGTCCCCGACCGAGCCTACGCACCCACTCACATCCCACCACCATCGTTTGACACTTCCACGTTCTGGACACGTATCACGGGCTCCCACCATGGCTTTGACCCTAGTAGGGCCAAGGCCTCAGCCATCCTACACCCCTGCCTCCGCATAGCCCAGCGCCTCATGGCGACCACTTTCTTGGCGATGTACGAGCCTGGGACGATGTCTACGCCTGAGCTCTATATGCTCTACGCGATGACTCGCCACAGAGTTCTCGATAGGGATAGCGATGACCGGGTCCCCACCGTAGAGATTGATATTGCTAGCTGGTTCTTAGACCGCATCATCATTTCGGTGGGCACTCGCTCACCTATTTGCTGCGGCGGTCTGATTACTTTGCTAGCCCTGATGACCGGCGTGGACCTACCTGCTGACCTTAGACGAGCCCCGGGCCCTACTGCACTCTCGATAGACGTCATGGCCCGGATGAAGATGCTTCGTCCCCACGGCCAGCGGCACTGGGTGTGGTTGCACGGTCCTTTTAGTGCCGATTACATGATCATCCTGAGCCTAGCTCGAACACATATAGGACCGGCCCACGAGGATTGGATCCCACCGATGGATCTCCTCATCCCAGCTGCTTACGTTCTTGAGGCTGAGGGCGCTGAGCAGGCACCCCCTGCGCACCCTGCACCTCCTGCTGACCCCGTGATCGCTCAGCCTGAGCCTGCACTTTCTGCACCTCCCGGCACTTCTGTCCCCACTTCTGCCAGTGTCGGGAGTACCCTTGCTGAGCTATCCACCACGTCCGCCACCACCCCCACCACTACTGTGCCTATCTCGGTTGAGCCTATTTCTTCACTTCTTCCCGAGCGTCCACCCACCATACTTGAGAGCGGCGAGCCTTCCTTTGCAGCCGTCGTGGGGACCCTGTCCGGTTTGATGTCCACTGGGGTGTCACCTTTTGGTCCTTACACTTCCTCCCCAGCGGTCGACCGTTCTGTCTCCACTGCAGCTGTCCTATCCGAGAGTGTCGTGACGTCTGTCCCTACTTCTGTGTCACAGACCTCTCTTGCTGCCTCGTTGCCGATTTTGTCTTCCACCACTGCTACTGCCTCCTCGTCCCAGCCTGCGTCCCAGCCTCGCACTGAGGCTGGGCATCCACTAGTGAGCACAGCACCTTTTTCACACCTACCTGCTGGCCCTATCACTTACACTGCCCGTATCAGACAGCCCCAACCTTCACAGCCTAGACCTGTTCGTCCCTCCGCTCCACCACCCCCTGACTCCCTAGTTCAGAGCATTCGTGCTCTTGAGGGGGCGGTGAGTGGACTCAGGGGCGATTTTAGGGCTCTCTCTGCCGCGGTCAGTTCCATGGAGACCCGCGTCGCCATGCTTCCCGATATTCAGGTTTGCCTGAATCAGATCCTAGCGCGACTGCATCCACTACACCCACCCACCCAGCAGACACGTCTACCACCACCACCACAACCACCTCTGCCACAGGACGGAGATGGTGCAGCACCACCAGCTTAGGCACACCCTTGATGCCACCGATCTCTTTTGTCGTTATGCTGCCCATTCTCTGCTGGTCCTGTCGATAGATTTTTGCCCACCTCCCCCCGCACTATTTTTGTCCCTATCTTGCTCACATCATTTTGTATCTTTTTTTGGGAGAGAGGGAGAGTAATTTTTGTGACACATATCTGCATCACTCCCATCTTTGCATGCATCATTCACATCATCATATTTTCTTTTTATTTTTACCTTTTTTTATCATGCATGCATCCTCACCCTCCCCACCCATTTCCCGTCTCTCGGTGTGCCACACTTTGCACATTGAGGACACTGTGCACTTTAGCTTGGGGGAGTGAGTTCTCACACTTTTTGCTTTTATCACCTTTATTTTTAGTTTTATCACGTTTTTCCGCTTTTGCACCCATTTTTCATCACTTTTTCATTTTTTTACCATGCATCACGTTTTTCTTATTTTTCTTTTTGTGCTGCATTGTAATTATCTTTGTTTTCCTTTATCTTTATTTCTTTCATCTTTTGCTAGAGATGATTTTTCTGTGATGACGATGATGTGGTGTTAGCTTTTCTCTATATGCATGCTAATTTTGTCATGTTATAGCTTTTGTTTCTGATATCATAAGCTATGTCCTGTTTTGCATTTAGAAATAGTAACCCACTTCTTTTTCCGTATGAAAATGGATGAAATTCTATTATTAGCTGATGTCTGATGATTCATATGTATGCTATCGTAGAAAACACACCAAGATTCACGCATTGATGCTTATATCTGGAGGACTGCTTTCTTTTCTCATATCACTTCTTATTGCATGATTTGTACGCTTCACTTCAGGTTGATTGAATGTTTGCTAGCATTGACAAATCTGGATTAGTTTACTTTTTGAGATCAAATTGAGTAGATTAGATTACCCTGCTGAAGTTGTCATGCACGTCCTATATAGTGAACCGAGAGATACATTTATTTCTTTCTCCACATATCTTGAACATTATTTCTCTATTTTAAATTCATTGGTGAATCTCCCCTTAGCAATTCTATTATTGGCATCCCCCCGTTATTATATCACATGCTCCAAATTCCCCAAAACCCAAAGAAAAAATACTTGTATATCCTTCTCTTTGATTTGGGATCATTTGTATATATATGCTATTGAAAAAAAAAGAAAAAGAAAAAGATTTGAGAATAAGAAAAGAAAAGAGAAAAGAAGTTCGAAAACGATCCCATCTCATATCCTTTCTCTCTTTCTTCCCTCTTTTGCTTTTATTTTTGTTTTCTTTGACTTTTGGAGCTTCATAAGAAACGGTAATGTAAATATTGTTTTGTATATGCCACCACGCTTATGGATAAGCTTGGGGGAGGGGATCCAATGATGTGTGAGAGAGTGAATACTTGACGGTGCATGACAACCTAGGCTAAGTAATATTTTATACTCGGTGAGATTTCTTAAAGTTTTACGAAATCCAGAAATCTACGCTTAGCATTCATTTCATGAAAACCACACTTTTCTATTCTTACTACTCTATTGTGTGATATCTCTTATACTCCTTATAGAAAGCATTCAATTGAAAAGTGTGTGATCTACGATATTGTATACCGCTTTAGATGCTTCAGACGATGCTAATTTTAAAATTATTCCATTTTTCATGCTATATTGATATTCTTGGTTTTTCTATTTCAAATGCACATTTATACTATGATATCGAGATAAAAGTCTTTGACATGTGTTTGGTATTCGATGCGTGCTATTTGAGTAAGCAAAACCCACGTCCTGAGAAAAATGTTCTAGCAACTTCCCTCTTCGTTTTCTATTTTGTTTTTCGTTTTTCATTTTCCGCCTTTCCATCGTTTCTATTTTCTTTATCCACCGGGTTCGCTTTTTACTCATCTTCCTCGAGGACGAGTAAGAGGTAAGCTTGGGGGATTTTGATCACTCCATATTTTACACCTTTTTTCTGCATGTTTGCATGCCATTTTGATCGCTCGAATCGTGTTTTTACGATTTTTCGGCAATATTGCGATGCTTTTCACGATTTCTTGTTTTTGTCGAATTCCAGGAGATTTCGAGCGATTTGGAGTGATTCTGAGATGCACCCACTCCGGAGTGTCACCCGTGACTCTCCCGAGGGGAATTTTGCTATTGGAGAGGAGTGGAAGAAGAAAGAACGTCGTAGGAGCGACGAGGGAGCAAAAATATGAAGATTGGGCATTTTGAGCATGTCACTCGGCCGAGTGAAGGAGTCACTCGGCCGAACATCGAGAGCCCGCTCGGCCGGCCAAATCGGACATGCAGAAGATAGAGTATCAGCGTGCACTCGGCCGAGCATCGCCAGCCCACTCGACCGAACCACGGAGACACCACTCGCCCGAGTGGCATCAAGACGACGGCAAGCAGAAATTCCAGACTTACTGTAATTTGTCAGTCGCCCGAGTTCCGACTCGGCCGAGTGAAGAAGTCCCCTCGGCCGAAGCAAAGAAAGTCACTCGGCTGAGTGACTCCCGAGGGGCTGACCCCCAAAAGTCCGAAGTTACTGGAATTTGTCAGGGTTTGTCACTCGGCCGAATGACATTTGTCACTCGGCCGAGTGAGCCGCGCTGCCTGTAGCGTAAATTGCGATTTTGAGGCTGCGCAGGGGCATTTTCGTCACAGTTTTTTGGGCGATTTTGGGAGGTATTTAACCCCAGTTTTTAACCTAGTTTAGAGAGCTTTTTCAGAACTTTTTGCAGCCTTTTTTAGATTACTTTTAGGAGATTAGATTGAGCTTTTAGGGAGGAGAGAAAAGTGTTATTTTGTTGGATGCTATTGATTCTTCATTGGTTTGTCTCTCTCTCTCTCTATCAAAAACTCCATTTTTATTGATATATTGAATATTGCAATGAATTCTACTGATTTTATTTGTGAATTTCTATTGAATTTTATTATGAATTGTGAGTAGTTTTACCGTCTTAGGGCGTAGGGATGAACCCTACGAACCCTATTTCTAATTTGTGATGAATTGGTGAAATTATTGCTAGAATTGATTAGGGTTAGTTTGGGATTGATTTAATACGAATAGCTAGGGATTCATACCGATTGGGATTTGCAAGAGATTGGATCCCAACTCGATAGGAAGCCCTAGATATTCGAATTGGGTTACAATTGAATTTCTCCGGAATCGGTTTGCAAGAGATTGGACCGAAACTAGGGTTTTCGATTGCAATTCTATACCAATACCCGTTTGCAAGAGATTGGACGGGTAGGAACTATCCCAACCTAGGTCGTAGCTCGCGTTTGTACGAGAGTGGGCTCGAGATGCGATTGAACGATGATGTTGTTCTTCACGCTAGCTTGCCTAGGTTAGGGTTTGCAAGAGATTGGACCCTACCCAAGGTTTGCTATAGACTGGCAATAGCGCGAGAGCGTGAGCTTGGTTCTACATTTAGTTGCAACTAGTTCACCTGAATTTCAAGTCTAGCAATTGTGACACCTACGAATCATAATGACGAGATACGGTTTGTAGCGGGGATTCCCTACCCCTAGGCGTCTTTATTAATTTGATATTCCTTTTATACAATTGAACGACTGTGACCGCTTTGTTGCGAACATTTCTTGACTGTTCTTATAGCCAGTTAAGTTGAAGAAGACACTGTCATTTGACCTCATCGTGTTCGATACCCGCTCACAGCTACACCGTGCGCTTGCGGTAAGACTAGCGAGTCGCGTGCCCCGGGTGTGCATCCGGGGCTCTGACCAAGCCTCCAACCTGTAATCCGTCATTAAGGCGGAATAATACTCAGTCAAGCAGACGGCTCACTCGACCGTTAGACTCCCGCTGATACTCAGTGAGGAGTTAATGATGCCAAGTAAATAGGCAGCCGTTATCACCAATCCTGGAGAAGATCCCGACAAATCAATGAGGGACGGTTATTCGTAATCATCGGACTAACGCCTATAAATACCGACAATGGTAAAAGGTCTCCAACTCCCAAGGAGCGAGATCTAATACTCGGACCCCACGTATTTCATCTTACAATTCTTCCATCAAAGAGCTTGCGATGCCAGATCTGAGACGAGCCTCTGTGGGTCGATCTCAGCTGCTCCAAGCTCCTTCACTCTCTTAAGTTCCATTTTAACTTAAGCATCGGAGGGGGTTTGGGTCGGGACCCAGATCTGACCCCCCCTGATGCTTCCTTATGGTGCAGATCATCGAGTCTCGATCCTACGTGAGGGTCGTACCTGAGCTTCTCAACATCGATCGGTCGACGCTCGCTCCGTACGAGGGTCGATCGAGCACTACAAGTCTTCCACCTTCCATCAATGACATTGGTTCTTCTAACCAATGGTCCCACTCAATCGACTGACGAGGCTCCGACTCAGCAATAAAGGATCCACATCAGTATCTCAATTGTTTTGGTCATTTTTGGCCTTAACAGTTTGGCGCGTCTGTGGGATAATGAGTCGACATCCCAGTCAACAAAACCCCTCGACTATGTCGGCTCACCCATCAACACCCTTCGGAGATGCCTCGGTGCTTCCCAGCATCAATTCCTTCAACATGATAATGGAAGGTCCTCCGCACCCGGAGCTATCAACCGCATTCCAAAGCTCTTACGTTGGAAGGTTGATGACAATATCCGTGGGTAGTAAGCGCCCCAGAGACTATACACCTCCTATATCCTTTTCAGATGAAGATCTAGAGGGTGTAGAGTTGCCTCATGAGGATGCCATGGTCATCGCTACCTCCATCAACAAGGTTACCATAAAACGATTGCTCATCAACATGGGGAGTTCGTGCGATGTGTTTTTCTTCACCATATTGGAGAGAAAGAGGCTGTCTTCAACGGAGTTGAGACCCTGCCCGGGACCTCTTGTAGGGTTGATGTGTTCATATTTTCCATGTTTTTATTGCATATTTTCATAGCATTTTCATCGTTCAAAGTTCACTTTTCTATATATTATTGCGCTTTTCACGATACATTCGATTTTCGTAGAGAATTGTAGATTTTCAGGAAATTTAGAGCGATTCGGAGCAATTATAAGACATGGACATATCCGAGCTATCCGAAGCATCTATGGCGAGGTCCAATAGGTGTTTCACGAGGTGAAGAAGGAAATTGGAGGAGAAGAGAAGAAGAGAAGAGAAGAGAGCTCTAAAGGTGTTGTATGCTGAAATTCCAGACTACTCGGTCGAGCGCTTCAGTACTCGACCGAGCTCCTTTGACCCACCCCAAGAACTCCAACGCTGAGAAGTTTTCATGTCACTTGGACCGAGTAGAGCAGCTACTCAGTCGGATCAACTCGGCTGGAAACAACTCATTCCAACACTTAGCCAATATCGAGAAGCTCAAGAGATACTTGACTGAACACTGCAGCTGCTCGATCAAGCGAAATCCAATACAGAGCGAAGTTTTTGAGAGCTCCTACGACAAAAACTCGACTGAGCAAGCGAGCCTACTCGACCGAGCACTGCAACTACTCGGTCAAGCAGAATTCAAACAGAACAACTCTTCAAGTCTCACATCAGCCCATAGAAGCTCGACTGAGCAGACGAACTACTCGACTGAGCATCACGTATCTGAAGCCAAATCGAGATGAGACCAAGCGGTGACTGATCAGTGACTCGTACCAAGCGGCGCCGCTACTCGACCGAGTAAGGTACCACAGTCTGACTTATGGTGGGCCTAATTGTCCATATTTCCATATTTTTGTGGGGTCCATTCCCATTGTATTTAAGCACAGTTTTTACCCTAGTTTTAGGAGAGCTTAGTTTATTTTCTAGTTTTTAGTTTTTTAAGAGAGTTTAAGCCGTCGTTATTGTTTTGGAGACAAAAAACGTATTTTTATTATTGAAGTTTTCTTTGGAATCTCTTGATCTTAACTTTATGTGATTTCTTATTCGTCTTCAGTGCTTTTTAACGATCTCTTGTCTCTCTATGCTTGTTTTAATGTCTTTCATTACGATGTCGATTGTTATTGAGATTGTTAATGCTTTTGTTGATATTGCTATGAATTGTGAGTAGTTGTTTCTAGGGCTAATGGATTAGCCCTAGGATCTTAGGATTTAGATGTAAAGTTAGGATTTTTATGTTGTTTTGGTAGAAAAGGGATGTGTTTTGATTGATCTAGCCAAGCGTGTAGGAGATCTCATAAAGAGTTTACGATTCACAATAGTGGCACACCTCCTAGATGGGTATCATATGATCTTAATTAGGCATGTTAGTGAATTCAATTAGAGTTCGTGATCCACGATAGTGGCACGCACTTTGATGGTGTTAACCGGCGTCTTATATTACTAATTGATGACTTACGATAGTAGCATCAATGAGAGCCATCAAATCACAAATCGGAGCTCTAACCCACGATGGTGGCGTGAGTAGAGATTGAGGATTGTTGTCGTTCGTAATGCACGGATCGCGTGTAAGGCCATCCACGATGGTGGGGCTAAATACGGGATATGTTAGACGAGTGGCACAACGATAGTTGACCATGAATTCTACATATTAGATACGACAATCTTGCCCTAATAAAGTCAATTCAACGTAAAAATTATAACTTAGCATCGACATACGATGATCCTAGTGGTGACTCCTATTACCCTAGTTCTTTATTCTATTGTTAATATGAGATAGTAACCATTCGTGACAACCTTTTGAGTACACCCAACTGACATTGATTTGAGATTAAGAATAGACCCAAGACTATATAAGCATCTACCTCCCTGTGGGTTCGACGTTTTTCTATATTACAAAGCATTGACACCGTGCACTTGCGGTAAGTTTTTGGAGTTACAATCCGGACCGATCAAGCTTTTGGTGCCGTTGCTCGGGAGGCAAACAGTTCATTCTTGGGTTATTTTCTTAGTTGAAGAACTTGTTAGTGACTCTTATAATCTTTTATCTTTCCATATTTCTTTTCTTTTTTCTTCTTGTTACTGACATCTTCTCTGAGTTTATTTCTTGTGCATGAATATTCGTCTTGGGGACCCAACGATCTATTATTTGACCCTGAGATAGAAAGGACAGCGAGATAGCTTAGAGCAGAACGGAGGAATCAAACTTTACAGGATAAAATGGCAGGGACTCTTCCCAATTCTCCTCCACGTTCTTGCAATGTTCTGGATTACATGAAGCCCAATCTATCTAGCATATCTTCTATTTTGATACCGCAACTGGCAGCGGGCAACTTTGAACTAAAGACGTGCCTAATTAATTTGATGCAGCAGGACCCATTCCATGGGCATCCTCATGGGAACCGCAATCATCATATAGATCTCTTCTTAGAAAAGTGTGACACTTTCCAAGTTAAAGATGTGAGCGGAGATGCCATAAAGCCACTTCTATTTCCATTTACTCTAAGGGACAAAGCGGCCTATTGGTTGAGGGCGAACCCTTCGAATTCATTCAAAACTTAGGAGCAGTTGGCCTTGGCCTTTGTCTACAAGTACTATCCATCGTCCAAAACCGTGAGGATTAGGGGGGCGATCACGAACTTCAAGCAACTCTCGTAGGAGTCACTTTATGAAGCTTGGAAATGCTTCAAGGAGTTACAGCATCAATGCCCACATCATGGCGTTCCGGATTGGGATCCCATTCAAAGCTTTTATAATGGCCTCAAGCCCGACACAAAGATGATCATTGACGCCTCTGCACAAGGCACACTATTGGCTAAGCTACATGATGAGGCCACATCACTTTTACATCACTTTTGGAACAAATGGCCTCTAACAATCAATACTGGAGCGATGATCGCTCAACATCTAGAGGCACCGGTTCTAAATTAAAGGTAGCTAGGCATCTTGATAGGCAACTTGAGACACTTTCTAAGTAAGTTGCAAGAATTGAGCAGAGGTTGAGCACTATTTATTCGCCTTCGAGGGCTCCGATATATGCCACTTACGAAGACTACGCCGAGCAAGGGTACGCTCCAGTTGAAAGTTCCTATGAGGGAAAGGATGCACCGGCTGAGCAAGTCAATTATATAGCGAGCAAGGGGAGCAATCCTAGACCTCAGTGGTCAAATCCAGCATGGAAGTCACATCCTGGATTCTCCTATAGCAATCCCAATGGAGCCTTACAACTGTCGTCTTAACCAAGGCACCACCTCCTCCACAACAACAATCACCACCTCCATAATAGCAGCAGTACGGATTTAGGCCAATTGTGCCATATAGCCCACTTAGATATTATAATCGCTAACCATATCAGCAACAACAATACCAACAACTGGGGGCACAAAAATCTGGAGTGGAGGCGACAATTGAGGCCTTTATGAGCACCCACACCAAGCACAACGCAGAATTGGCGGCCATACAAAGGCAACTCTCAGCACAATTGATAACTTGTCGACCCAAATGACACAACTTAACGAAGGCTCAAGGGAGATTGCCATCTCAACCCAAGCCGAACCTAAGGGGGCAAGTTAATGTAGTTTGGCGGTTATGACTAAAGGAGGAAAGAGTACCGATACTGTGATGATACCGATTTTTAAGCATATGGATCCACCATCATTGACGACTATACAAGAGGAGGATACCAGTATTTCTGAGCCTATCGTTGAAGAGAACGAGGAGAAAGATATTGATGAGCCATCCACCACGAAAGAGAAGGAGGCTTCATCTACCACATTATCTATTCCTATCACCACGGCACCGGCAGATATTTCACCTTCTGAAAAATCTACACCAAAGGATGCCGACAAAGACAAGGGAAGCCGTCCTCCACCTCCTTATCTGCAAAGATTAGCCATGGCAAAACTCGAGAAGAAATACGCTAAATTTATAGAACTTCTCAAGGGTGTTCACTTGAACATCCCTTTCATGGATGTGCTTACAAAGATCCCCACCTATGCAAAATTTTTGAAAGATTTAATAGCGGGGAAGAGAAAGAAAGAAGCAGTGATGTTAGCGGATAGTTGCACTTCGGTCCTCAAGAACACCCTACCGAAGAAATTGCTCGATCCTGGAAGCTTTACGGTGCCATGATCCATTGGCGGCATCCCCATTAATATAGTGCTAATTGACTCAGGGGCGAGCATTAGCTTGATGTCGCTCTCCATCTACAAGAGATTGAATATGGGAACGGAGCTAGAACCCACCGAAATGAACATATAGTTGGCAAACCAATCCGTCACCTACCCGGTTGGCATCGCACACAACGTTATTTTGCAAGTACTGGGAGGAATTAGTGTGCCGGTGGACTTCGTTATTATATACATGCCTGAGGAGGGGAGTTCTCAAATCATCCTAGGATGTCCTTTCATGGCTACAGCTGGAGTGTTGATCGACATCCGTTAAGGGACGTTATATATAAATATTGGAAATATTGAGATTGAATTCCATCTACAAAAACCGATGAAGGAGCGCTTCTCGCACGAAGATGCTAGCTATCTTGAGCTATTAGAAGATGAAGATACTGAAGAATACGCCATGGAGGAGATTGCTAGAGATCATATGAGGAAAGACATAGATGACGACGACGAAGTCATACGTGATAAAGCATTTGCCGCCTACTTGAAGGTCTTGGACGAGGAGCCACCCGATGTACCACTTCATCATCAACAACCGGAGGCCATGATCTTTACAATTGCCAAGGACCAACGAAGCGAGGCGAGCCAACTCCCACCACATGGCCTTAGAGGAAAGTACGATGAGCGCATCTCATCTGCGCCTAACTTCAAAAAGCATCATTGAAAATTATAGGGAGTCTAGCTTACGACTTTAAATAAGCGCTTATCAGGAGGCAACCCGAATTTTTCTTTATTTTTCTAGTTTTATTTCTTAATTAGTTCTTCATTCTAACTCAAAAACAAAATAAAAACACTCTTTATTCATTAGAAATCTATAAAATATAAAATATAAAATATATAAAAATTTCTGACGCATCTATCTTGTGCAGGTAACCAATGAAGGGAACGCTTAAAACGATAAAGAAGATGAGAAGGAACCAAAAGGAGATGATGCGAGGAGCTATACTTGCATTGGAGATCAGGGGAAGCCCACTCGACCGAGCAGATACAATGCTCAGTCGAGATCAGTGCAGTCAGAATAGAGCTGAAAATAGCGCTCTGAAATTAATTCGACTCGACCGAGTAGCTACAGTACTTGGTTGAGCTCAGTGCAACAGTAAACGAAGCCAAAACTAGAGTTCTAAAAGTATTCAGCTCGACCGAGCAAAGTAAGCAGCTCGGTCGCGTAGCAGAGCCACAGATTGGGGGATTAATTTCGTTAAGTTTTAATTTCAGCTAGATCAAGCAGCCTGAGCTGCTCAATCGAGCAGCCCGAGCTGCTTGACCGAGTAGGGAATTAAAGCGGGGAGCACATTCCTTTTGCATTCGCAACGAGACCAACCGAGCAGCCCTAGCTCAGTCGGCCCCATTTATATATCACCCGACCCCAACCAAAACACCCCCCATTTAAAATTCCAGCCCGAGCTCGATTGCCCTCCTTATCTAAAACCCTCCCTCACTTGATCTCCCTCCCGCTCGACTGCCATTACGCGCACCGCCCGAGCAAGGCCATCGACCACTCGGTCTGACCCCATCAGCCCCTCCATTCCATCCCTCCTTCTTCCCTCTCGCTCCCCACATCTCTCTCTATCTCTCTCTCACATTCCTTATTTCAACTCTAAAATCGAATATTCTCTAATTTTGACCCTAAACCCCATTAATTTCGTTATCTGCTACTAATACAATTCCTATAATCTAATGCATGTACATTTGGAGAGTTAGGAGGCAGTGCTTGGGTTTGGATTACGTTTGCTGCTTGGACTAGCTTGGGGGACGATTTGACTTAGAGGCTTTGCACTCACAAAGCGCTTGCGACCGTCACGCTTCACGAGATTGGGTACACTCGTTCCTAGATTTATTTTACATCTCCATATCTCGTGTTTGTATCCGTTCGCACATTACACACATGATGTCTCCTAGGACACGGGGTAGGAATCCCCTGGTGAAGAAGCTTCCAGGCTGATGACCTGGCCACTCCTCTTCTAACCGAACACGTCGACGTCGACCATCTCCATCCCCCTCACCACCACCCTCACGTTCCACATCCCCTACACCACTTGCACTAGAGGGACCACACGCTAGTGCCGCCACTTCCATTCCCACATCTGCTCCCCACCACCACCTCAGCCACCCTAGAAGACCTAGAAGACATATGACATTGTCTTCAGGAATGACACACACCACAAGATATTCACGTCCATCTCCCATCCCTCCATCGTCCCATTAGATTCACTGACATCCCAGCCCTCCAGAGTCTAGGGTTGCTTGAGGGGGTCCATCACCTTTACCAAGCCATAGGTTGTGATCACTTCTTGCATCTGACCACCACCACTTATGTTCGCCTCACCTATGAGGCGATGCGCTCTATTGCATAGGCAGACCAGGGCATTAGGTTCAGGCTGCTGGATCGTGATGCTGTCGTCACCTTTGACATGATCCAAGCCTTCTTCAGCTTCCCACCCATCCCAGATCCTTCTTAGGCCTTTGCACTCGACACTGAGGTCCCATCCTTTAGTGCCGAGAGTTTCTGGAGACGGATAGCCAGCCTCCTTCATTTTAGTCCTAGCAGGGTGAAGTCCTCTTGTATCATCCACCCGTGTCTGCTCTATGCTCAGCACCACCTCGCCACGACTATCTTTTCTAGGTCTGAGGTTGGCACCATCTCACACCCAGAGTTGATACATCTTAGTGGGATGACCAGACCCGTCAGATGGGCTACTGATAGCACACTTCACCCCTTCCTCCTGATAGACACAGCTCGTTGGCTATGCAGTCACCTGATTTTCACTTCCACCTCTACCACGGAGATTTGTTGTGGCGGTTTCTTCACCTTCTTTGCCCTCGTGCTTGGCCTAGACCTTCCTGCCAATCTCTTGGCTGCCACCGGGTCCACCACACTGACTATCGATGTGCTTGCACGCATGCACATCATCAGGCCCTATGGTGAGCGCTGTTGGATCTACCTCTTAGGCCCCCTGCGTGAGCAGCACATGGTCCTCCCATGCACTGACCTCACATGAATTGAGCATGTCCACTTGGACTGGCTACTCCCTAGTGTGGGCCCTATCCCACCCATGCAAGTCTTGGAGCCCAGATGACCACTCGTTGAGGAGGGTGATGATGATTTGGAGCTTAGCTCTAAGGAGGACCGTGAGAGAGCAGCCATTCCCACCACTTCTGCACCTTTAGCAAGCACTTCTATCCCCACTTCTGTCAGTGCTCCTACCACTACCACACCTTCCACCACTCCAGCCGAGAGTTCAGGGGTAGTCCACACTTCTAGCCCCAAGTTCACTGCACCATCATCATCACTGCCCGTATCTGAGGGCATTTCTGTATCTATTACTCCTGAGCCTACACTAGAGCCCACATATATTGAGCCTGTCGGAACTGAGCCTGCCGACACCACTGTCCCTACCACCACTGTCTCTGCACCTGTGGACTCCACTTTTATCACTTCTATCATTCCTGAGTCCACACTTACACTATCCATGCCCCCTTTAGGCAGCACTTCTGTATCCATCGCTGCCATTTTCACGGAGAGCGTCGTGCTATATGTCACCACATCTGTCGCCACGATGACTCTACCGGCTGATATACCTATTCTGACCTTTGCACCTAATCTCATATACTACCATGTTTCATCTTCTGCTGAGATTCAATTGAGGCCACCCTCTCCTGCTTTCGCTTTTAGACCTCGTGCCACACATGCACGAGTCCAGGTAGAGAAAGGTGCCCCTAGTGGTGCACGTCAGGCTAATAGTTCCTGCGCTACTGACGCACGCTTGACGTCGGTAGAGGCCGAGGTTGCAGGCTTGGGGCGTGACTTCCTTACCTTCATCCAGATGATCATTACCTAGCACCAGTTAGTGCGACGGGACATTCAAGATATCTTAGATATTCTGAGGGCATGAGGTGCACCACCAGTCACACTTGCACCAGCCCATCCTGTTGCACCAGTACCACCTACTGAGCCTGTTGATGCCCACCTGTTGATCCACCATCTGATGCCACTTCTAGTCCAAGAAGCGGGACCCATCACTACCTCCAAAGGGTGGTACCACTCCTTGATTTGCATTTTTGCTCCTGTTCTCCCCTCTCACTTTTTAGTGCACATCTATCCACATGGGGCCTAACACTGCATAGCTTGGGGGAGAACCCATTTTTATCCATTTGCATTTACACCATCATATCATTTGCATGCTTGTTCATATATTAGGCATTAGGACCATGCATTTGCATCCATACATTTTTCCTTTTCTTCTTTTTCCTTTTTGTATAGTTTTTTATGATTTTTCTTTATCTACCCATCCCACCCTAGCTTCATTCACCTTCTTTCACGAGTGTTCTCTGCAGTGAGGACACTGCTGTGTTCAGCTTGTGGGATGCGCGCTATCGCTTTTTATTTATTTTTCTTTTGCTTTTCATACTTTTTACTTTATTTTCCATCCATTTTCCACAGCATTTTTTCTCTTTTAGCATCATATTTCTCATCTTTTGGTATATATGTATGCTTATTTTATATTATCCCACTTTTCTCTTCTTTCTTTTGCTAGATTAGTTCTTTATGATGATATCTCTTATTACTTTCGTAGCCATCACGATGCTTATTCTCCATGCCATGCTACTTAGAGTTATTTTAATATCTTGCTTTTCATAAGTACTTGCAAAATATATTTCTTTTGATGACTTCTCTAAGTGAATGCATGAAACTTATTGAAATCAGATGTGTATAGTGTTTAGTATGCTTTCATTGGAAATGCACCAAGATTCACAGATCATTAGCATATCTCAAGCATCGCTTTTATTTTCTTATTCGCATTCTTGTTGCATGCTTGATACGATTGCAAATCTTTACCGCTTGACTTCACTACTAATTGATATGATTAAGAATATACATGCTTATATACGAGTCTAGTTGACGTATTATTTTACTAAACCATTTGTGCACACTTTAGAGTGAACTGAGTGTTATATTATTTATTTCTCCACATTTATCTTTTATTCTCTACATGTCACTTGAGTTCACCGCCCAAAGCTATTTGTACAGCATCTATTCTCAAAAATACCATACAAAAGAAAAGCTTGCTCCAAAAATTACAAAAAGCCAAAAAGGAGCCAAAAATCAAAAATACATATCATATTGCTCCTACAAAAATCCAAAAAGAAAAATGAGAAACAAAAGTTACAAAATAAAAGAAAAATTTTCAGTTTCATTACTTGGAGCCACATATATACTTGGGAAAACCAAACCAAAATTCCATGATTATTTCTTTTGGATGTGACGCCTCAAGCTAAGCTTGGGGGTGAATTCTTTTGACCAAAATGAGTGAGCATGACATTAACGTGGAGTCGTGCACAAATGTGGAAGTTTGATAATACTAAAACTTAGCAAAATAATTTAGCTATGGAGATTTCTTATGACTTGATATGAATATGTGAACGTCTTGACTCTGATTCTATTCCCTATTCCATGCTTGGTATGCATTCTCCATACTTCAGTTATAGCTTTTGATTGAAAAGTGCATCGCCAATGTTTTGTATATTCAATGCTATGAAATGCATGACATAGATCTAAGTTGATTGCATGAACCTTAGAGAAGCCCCTTTTATTGATCTTAAACTTGCAAGTACTATATTCATTTAAGATATGAAATCTATTGATAGCATGTGAATCATTTTCTGAGTTGTTGTGATGTGTGGTGAATGGCTTAAGATCTGAGAGAATAATCTAGCGACCCCCTCCTCTTTGCATTCTTTTCCCTTTTCTTATTTTCACCTCCCGGTAACTTCCTATCCGTCTTCATCGAGGACGAGTAAGAGGTAAGCTTGGGGGATTTTGATGTGTCCATATTTTCCTTGTTTTTATTGCATGTTTTCATAGCATTTTCATCGTCCAAAGTTCATTTTTCTATATATTATCGTGCTTTTCACGATATATTCGATTTTCGTATAGAATTGTGGATTTTCAGGAACTTTGGAGTGATTCGGAGAAATTATGAGGCATGGACACATCCGAGCTATCCGGAGCATCTATGGGGAGGTCCAATAGGTGTTTGACGAGGTGAAGAAGGAGATTGGAGGAGAAGAGAAGAAGAGAAGAGAATAGAGCTCTAAAGGTGTTGTATGATGAATTTCAGACTACTCGATAGAGCGCTTCAGTACTCGACCGAGCTGCTTTGACCCACACCAAGAGCTCCAATGCTGAGAAGATTTCATGTCACTCGAACCGAGTAGAGTAGCTACTCGGTCGGATAAACTTGGCCGGCTACAACTCATTACAACACTTGGCCAATTTCGAGAAGTTCAAGAGCTACTCGACTGAGCAATGCAGCTGCTCAGTCGAGTGGAATCCAATACAGTGCGAAGTTTCTGAGAGCTCCTCCTACGACAAAAACTCGACTAAGTAAGCGAGCCTACTCGACCGAGCACTACAGCTACTCGGTCAAGCAGAATTCAAACAGAACAACTCTTCAAGTCTCGCATCAGCCCATAGTAGCTCGACCGAGCAGACGAACTACTCGACCGAGCATCGCATATCTGAAGCCAAATCGTGATGAGATGAAGCGACGACTGATCAGTAACTCGGACCGAGCGACGCCGCTACTCGACCGAGTAAGGCGCCACAATCTGACTTATGGTGGGCATAATTGCCCATATTTCTAGATTTTTGTGGGGTCCATCCCCTTCGTATTTAAGCATAGTTTTTACCCCAGTTTTAGGAGAGCTTAGTTTATTTTCTAGTTTTTAGTTTTCTTAGAGAGTTTGAGCCGTCGTTATTGTTTTGGAGACAAAGAACGTATTTTTATTATTGAAGTTTGCTTTGGAATCTCTTCATCTTAATTTTAAGTGATTGCTTATTCGTCTTCAGCGCTATGGTAACGATCTCTCATCTCTCTATGCTTGTTTTAATGTCTTTCATTGCGATGTCGATTGTTATTGCGATTGTTAATGCTTTTGTTGATATTGCTATGAATTGTGAGTAGTCATTTCTAGGGCTAATGGATTAGCCCTAGGATCTTAGGATTTAGATGTAAAATTAGGATTTTTAGGTTGTTTTGGTAAAAAAGGATGTGTTTTGATTGATCTAGACAAGCTTGTAGGAGATCTCATAAAGGGTTGGCGATCCACGATAGTGGCACACATCCTAGACGGGTATCCTATGATCTTAATTAGTCACATTAGTGAATTCAATTAGAGTTCGTGATCCACGATTGTGGCAGGTACTTTGATGGTTTTCACCGGCATCCTATATTACTAATTGATGACCTACGTTAGTAGCATCAATGAAAGCCATCAAATCACAGATCAAAGCTCTAACCCATGATGGTGGCTTGAGTAGAGATTGAGAATAGTTGTGTTTCGTAATGCACGGATCACATGTAAGGCCATCCACGATGGTGGGGCTAAGCATGGGATACGTTAAATGAGTGGCACAACGATAGGTGGCCATGCGTTCTACATATTAGATGCGACAATCTCGCCCTAATAAAGCCAATTCAACATAGAAATTGTAACTTAGCATTGACATCCGGCGATCCTAATGGTGACTCCTATTATCCTAGTTCTTTATTTTATTGTTAATATGAGATAGTAACCATTCGTGATAATCTTTTGAATACACCCAACTGACATTGTTTTGAGATTAAGATTAGACCAAGACTATATAAGCATCTGCCTCCATGTGGGTTCGATATTTTTCTATATTACAATGCATTGACACAGTGCACTTGCGATAAGTTTTCGGAGTTACAATCCGGACCGATCAAGGGTTCACCAGGGATTCTGCCCCAGTAGCAGACATTATTACCCTACCGGTGACCCTTGGTGTGTATCCACAACAGGTCACTCGCCTGACCAACTTTATAGTGGTAAAGATCAACTCAGCATACAACAGGATCATTGGCAGTTCGCTGCTTAACGCTATATAAGCGGTGGTCTCAATCTTCCATCAAATGATCAAATTCCATACTCCCTCAGGAGTTAGGAAGGCGAGAGGAAATCAAAAGCAAGCCCGTCCATGTTACACTCTGTCCACCGCTTTGA
This sequence comes from Scilla litardierei, assembly GCA_030789695.1. NCBI lineage: Eukaryota > Viridiplantae > Streptophyta > Magnoliopsida > Asparagales > Asparagaceae > Scilla > Scilla litardierei. The sequence goes on along the minus strand of JAULAV010002191.1, from coordinate 23,587 downwards.
GAAGGGTAGGGTAGATAGATCTAGTCGATCCCAAGGGCGAGGATCAACGACCCGCATCAGTCGAAGAGACAGAGAACATCCAGATCTCTGAAGAAGAAGGGAAGACCGTCTCCATCAGGTCGATGCTCCCTTTCGACCTTAGGGAGCAGTTGATCGCTCTCTTGAGAGATCATGCATACATTTTCTCCTGGTCCTTAAGGGATACACACGACATTGACCCCCAGGTAATATCCCACAAACTGGAAGTAGACCCGACCTCCAAACCATGAAGCAGAAGAAGATGAACATATGGGGAGAAAAGATGAAGGCCGCAATTGAGGAAGTGGATCGACTTCTGGAGGCGGGCTTCATTTGAAAGGTCAAATACCCCGATTGGCTCTCAAATGTCGTGATGGTAAAAAGGCGAAAAACAAATGGCGAATGTGCATCAACTTCACCGATCTCAACAAAGCTTGTTCGAAAGATAGCTACCCCTGCCCTGGATCGACCATCCAGTCTACAATGCCTCAGGCTATGAACTCCTTAGCTTTATGGACACTTTCTCAGGCTACAACCAGATCCAAATGGCACCGAAAGATGAAGAAAAGATTTCTTTCATAACAGATCGAGGTATTTTCTGTTATACAAAAATGCCATTTGGTTTGATGAATGCAGGGGCCACGTACCAATGTATGATGAGCGGAGTCTTCGAGGCTCTAATCGGGCAAGACTTGGAGGTCTACGTTGATGACATGCTGGTCAAGTCGAAGAAGCCGGTGGATCACACTACAGATCTCCGGGAGACATTTGCACAAATCCGACGATACAACCTTCGACTGAACTCTGTCAAGTGTATCTTTGGGGTTCGATCGGGAAAGTTCCTCGGTTTCATGCTGACAAACCGAGGAATTGAGGCTAACCACGACAAAATCATGACGATCGTGGCGATGAAGGAGCCCTCAACCATCAGAGAACTTTAGAGACTGAACGGGAGATTAGCGGCTTTAGGCCGGTTCTTGTCTAAGTCGGCCGATATCTTTGCCATTCTTCAAAGTATTAAGAAAAGCGATAGCATCCACTGCAAATGGCAAGAAGGTCGTCGAATGAGGTGCAGATTACAAGAAAGCTTTCTCCAAACTAAAAGAGTACCTCCGCAGCCCACCACTCATGACCAAACCAGATAAGGATGCCCAACTTATCATTTATCTGGCTGCTACCATGGAAGCCGTAAGCTCGGCACTCGTCAAGGATGACTCGGGAGTGCAACGACCTATCTACTATGTCAGTCAAGTCCTCCGGGGTACATAAATAAACTACTCAAGAATAGAGAAGATGGTGTTTGCACTGATCCAGTCCGCGAGGAGGCTACGACCATACTTCCAAGCGCATACCATCTTGGTCCTCACAGACACTCCCTTGGAACAGACCCTGAAGAGGCTGGATCGGTCGGGGAGAATGACGAAGTGGGGAGTCGAGCTGAGTGAATTCGACATCCATTATAAGCTGAGAACTGCCATCAAAGGGCAAGCTCTAGCCGACGTCATCGTCAAACTCACTTATGATGACAACCCGCCACAAGAGGTACATGTTACTAACATACGACCCAACGCTACTTCTTCTCCTTCGACTGGTTTCAATTGGTCGACCGATACAATTGAAGACGAGGAAACGTGGATCGTACAAGAGGATGGTTCTGCCACTTAAACCGGAAGCAGGGCTGGAATAATTGTCCAAACATCAATGGGCAACATATTCGAGTATACTCTTCGCTTTGTTTTTCAAACCACGAATAATGGAGCGGAGTATGAAGCTGCCATCAACAGGCTCCAGTTGGCTCGAGCCCTAGGAGCAAAGGTGGTCCACCTTCTCAGTGATTCCAATCTCATCGTCCACCAATTGAACGGAGGTTTCGAGGCCCGCGAGGATACAATGCAAAGCTACATGCAGATTGCTAAAGTGGAGCTCACCAAGTTCAGATGAGTGGAGATCTACCATGTACCAAGGTCCAAGAATCACCGAGCCAACGCCCTTTCGAAGCTCGTGTCATCCTCACCCATAGGATTCGGTCGAACAGTGTACATGCAACATCTGCCACACCCCAGCGTGCTGGAACAGGAATTGCTAAGCATCGACCAAGGGGTCACTTGGATGGATCCTATAATCTATTATCTAAACACGGGGGAGAAGCCGATCGACCTGGTGAAGGCATGAAAGCTAGTACGAATGGCCTACCAATTTGTTTTACTAAACGATTCATTGTATAAAAGACGATGACAAGGTACGCCGTTTTTCTCTAGCTCAAATGTTTAACCCTGCAGGAAGCACTCTATGTGATCCAGGAAATCCACGAGGGGAATTGCAGGAACCATTGCGGAGGAAATGCTGTATCCTTGAAGGCCATAAGGTAAGGTTACTTCTGGCCGATCATGTTCAAGGAAGCGGTCGAGTATGTGCGAAAATGCCCGACTTGCAAGAAGTTCTCGGGAATCAGCTCAGCCCCTCCAACTGATCTGATCCCAATCATCAGTCCAGCACCCTTAGCTAAGTGTGGATTGGATATCCTTGGTCCGTTCAAGCAAGTAAGCAGACAACAGAAATTACTGATCGTGGCGATCGACTACTTCACTAAGTGGATCGAGGTCGAACCCCTGGCCCAAATTACGTGGAACGAAGTCAGAAGCTTCGTCTGGAAATCCATTATCTATCGGTTTGGCATCCTTCAGTACATAATGACGGACAACGGGACGCAATTTGACAGCACTGGCTTTAAGGATTTCTTCTCCGAGTTGAAGATCAAATTACATTCTGCCTCTGTTGCCCATCCTCAATCCAATAGGCTAGCGAAGGCTGCTAATAAATGCATCCTCGGACCCCTGCGGAAGATGATAGCCGGGCTCGAGGGAACATGGCCGGAAGAAATCCCAGGCATATTGTGCTCGTATAGAATGACCGATAAAACTTCGACAGGTGAAACACCATTCATGCTTGCCTACGATTGTGAAGCTGTAGTCCCAGTAGAGGTTAACGAGCGACCGCTTCACCTCCAATACTACGATGAGGAGAGAAATTCATAGGGACTCGTGCTCAACCTACAGTTGGTTGACGAGGTTTGCAAACGAGCCTTGGTGACCCTCATTGAACAAAAGGGACGCATGGCTCGATATTTCAAATCCAAAGTACGAGGGCGCAGTTTCCATATAGGCGACTTGGTATTACATAAGGCTGCCTTCACTCCCGAGATTATCAAACAAGGAAAGCTCGCTGCGAAATGGAAAGGCCCCTATAAGGTGATCGATGTCCTCGGCCCGGCCACCTATCGGCTCACTACATGGGATGACAGGGAGTTACCCCATCCTTGGAATGCTGAGCATTTGCGGAACTGCTATCAATGATTGTACCAGCAATAAGAGATACATTGGGTGATCGAACCTTACCTTAGTTTTTTTTACTGTATGCCAATTTATGATAAATACAAAGTTGATCATTTCTCCTATCTATCCAATGCTTTATGACCGTCGTAATTCGTAAGCCGATGGGCCACCCCTCACCACCCGTCGCTACCAGACAAAGCATGCCCATGGTCCAGGATCTAAAGATCATGTTTATCAGATGAATATGCATGACGCATCAACGACCTAACATACAATTGATTTTTGGAGAGTTGAAAATTGAGTCATTGAGGGGCCATACACACACATGTACTCAAATGAAACTTAAAGATAGAAGGTACTCAATAGTTCTTTTATTTCATTTCAATTCAGGTTACATAAAAATCCCATGTCAGAATTCTACCAGCCTAAGAGGGAGGATCACCCCTTAGCATAAAGACGTTTTGGAAAGCTTCCATCGCCTTTGTAAACCTCATCGTGAGCTCCTCCTTATGAATCTCAGTGGCCCTCTCTGACTCGACATCTTTAGCCCGAAGCTCAGCTACCTCCACTTTGCAAGCCTCTCCTAACTTCTCCGAGACAGAAGCCTTGGCCCAAAGCTCAATTACTTCCCTCTTCGAAGCTTCGAGGTTCACCTGAAGCTGAGACCTCTCCCTCCCCCATTGAATGCAGTAGATTTTCTGAGGTTAGACATGGACGAGAGGTTAATTTTGGCCTCCAAGGCCACCCACTCGGCCTCGGCCTTGGCCGTGAGTACTCTCCCCGGATCCTTTTCTATCTTCCTCATCCGAGTTTCGAGCTTGCAGGCCATGTGCTCAGCAGCCTCCACCCGTCTTCCTCCCTCAATTACGTCGACGACCTGGCGACACAATACGGCGCCAAGGAAGGACATCTACGAAAAGCGTCAATCAAAAAGGAGAAATTACAAGTCAATAGGCAAATGGAAAACGACTTACCTAGTATCCACATCCCACAAAGAAGTTGGCCACCCTTTCGATGTCTAACCCCTGAAGGAGCTCCAAATCCTGGGGGAGAATGAAGTTCTCCACCAGTTGAGCAGTCGTCTTAAAGTCTGATAGGGCAGACTATTCCTTCCCGATGATGACGGGAGGCTAATGAGGGTCGCCTCGAACGGATCCTGAGGAACGGGACAAGATCTGATTTAACAATAGAACTCGATCGAACTTCGATGGGATAAGGCCGACCAAGGGAACATGTGGTTCGATACCACCCCATGGCCAGTTGTCCAAAGAAGGATCCACTGGGATCTCAATCGTCCCCTGAGGATCGAGAGGGGCCGTCTCCTGACCTTTTGCCATGGATGAAAGTGGAGGGCTTGTCTCCTCGACTTGCCTTCTTTTTTCCGAGTCCTCCCCCTCATAGGAGGATGGACCCCGTTTGTTACTGACGGTTTTGGTAGGCTTAAGGGCCACAGCAGCGTCAGCATCTTCCACCCAATGAGGCTCCAAAACGATGATGGAGGCCAGGGGAAAATCAGAGCAAGTGATAGCTCGACTCGGGACCTTCCTCAACGAGGCACGTGAAGATGACCTTGAGGTTCGCCTGACATCACCTCCCTTGGAGGAAGAGCTCTGACTTATGGGAAGGGGGACTGAGCGCTAGACCCCTCAGTGCTTCTCTTCTTCTTGCGTTGTTCTCTCCAGATTTGACCCAGTCTGGGGTCCCTGTGAGCTCCACTAGTCATATCTGCAAACAACGAATATAATTATCGTAAGTGGTTGCGATAAAGACATTGAAGCCGTATACATTATCCGGGCTCCACATAATGGTCTTCAGGCGATGATTATCCAACAAATACAAAGTCGACCTCTCTCACCTCGAATGACTTAAGAGAAGTTTAGCCACCTCGACCTCCTCCAACGTTAACCTGGCCTCGACCTCTTCTGGTGATAACCTGGAATCTTTAGCGAGGTCAAGGCTCGGAGAACTCCAACCATTGAGCATTGGTCTTAAGTCGGGGAGAACGACAAACACGAAAGTGTCTTCCCAACCAAGGTCAGAAAGCAGGAGATCTTATATGAGCCTCATCGCCGGGGGAGCCACGATGTGATACCACACCTTACGAGGGACGACCATTATCCGAAAGAAATACTTAAACAACCAGATGGATGGTCGAACTGCACAAAGCTCACAAAGTACGACAAAGTAAACCAGGGGAGGAATGGCTTGGGGTGCAAGTTAACAAAGAGAAAGCCCCGCAGAGTATAGGACCTCTATGATGAAGGGGTGAATAGGAAAGCAAAGCCCAAGACGAAAATATTTGGGATACATTCCAACCTCACTCTTTCGAGGAAAGCAAACTCTCTCGTCAAATCCTGTCAACCTAACCTATTAGGAGGACAGAAGTAATCCAACTAAACCTCGGCCACCAGATCATAGGAGAACTCTGGCACCTTCTTCAGAATCACTTGGGGGACCTTTGAGCTCGGATCCCTCCGACAAATTGGAGGCACTGGCTCTATGTGAACCCCTTTCCCTTTACTAGGGACCTCGTCCCGTTGAGGAGGTCAAATGTGCAACACGAGCTCTTCATAGGATGGCTCCTGAATCCTTACTGGTGGAAACGTGCCTATGCTGATTTAGAGAAGAATCAAGACCGGTTAGGGAAGATACTTTATCAAGATCACGCAAGCTCCAAAGGAAGCAATGAAGAAGTCGAGCTTTCAAAAAGAAAATGGAGGCAGAGTAAGAAGGTCTTTTTCTTCTCATCCCCTTCTTTTACGGAGGAGCTCAACCAACAGATGGACGATGAATGACACATGTCTGAGACCAGCCTCAAGGAGCGATGTGGATTAATTTAGAAAAGAAAGGTTTTTGGCGACACAAATCAAATCAACCATTTCAAAGACCATGCACATTTAAGGAGATACACATCATGCGGTATCAATCAGCACTGTTTTCTGAGACACGAATGATGTAGGGCCATTGTTGATACCTGGGTACGACCTACGAAATAGTGTCAAGGTATGCAGCCCATTAAGAGCCTCTAACTTGTAATCCGTTATTAAGGCAGAATAATACTCAGTCAAGTGGACGGCTCACTCGACCATTAGACTCCCACTGATACTTAGTGAGGAGTTAATGAGACCTAGTAAATATGCGGATTTTATCACCAATCCCGGAGAAGATCCCGCCCGAATCAATGAGGGACGGTTATTCAAAATCATCGGACTAACTCTATAAATACCTGAAAAGACAATGGTAAAAGGGTTCCAACTCCCAAGGTACAAGATCAAATACTCGACCCCACATATTTCATCTTACAATTCTTCCATCAAAGAGCTTGCGACGCCAGATCTAGGACAAGCCTCCATGGGTCGATTTCCACTGCTCCAAGCTCCTTCCCTATCTTAAGTTCCATTTTAACTTAAGCATCGCAGGGGATTTGGTCGGGACCCAGATCTGACCCCCTGACACTTCCTTGTGATACAGATCATCGAGTCTCGATCCTACGTGAGAGTCGTACCTGAGCTTCTCAACATCGATCGACCGACGCTCGATCCGTACGAGGGTCGATCGAGCACTGCAAGTCTTCCAACTTCGATCACTGACCCTGCTTCTTCTAACCTAGGGTCACACTCAACCGACTGATGAGGCTTCGACTCAGCAACAAAGGATCCACGTCAGTATCTCAAATGTTTCAGTCATTTTTGGCCTTAACAATAACTTATATATGTTTTTTGAATAAATATATTGTGGTTTTAAAAATAGCTGTTACAAATTAGCCATTAAAAACTAGGTGGTGCAAACTAGCTGTTAAAAACTAGCCGTTACAAACTAGCCATTGTCATATGGAGTCCTATATATAACCTCAAATACAACAATTCACTACATACAAAACTAAACTTTGATCCACATATTTCAATGTCTTTGAATACTTTTTCATCTTCATCTACCGAGTTAGATGAATTTGATGTTGCAGAAATAGCCGCCCTAAGCAAATCTATGCTCAAAGAGTTCCTAAGCAATACAAGTATTCCTCTAATTATGGACACGCCTCCAAGTCGTAAAACAACCACAGATAGAGGTTCGGTGACTGGTTATAATCGTCTTTACATAGACTACTTCTCGACCCACCAATTTACAACGATCGTCAATTTGGGGCAAATTTCGAATGAGGATGCACATATTTCTTTGCATAATAGATGCTCTTAGTAGTCAATTCTTATACTTCCATCAACGTATTGATCCTTGGGGTCATACCAGTCTTTCACATTTACAAAAATATACTGCAGCTATGCAGATGTTGGCATGTGGAGTGTCGGCTGACGCAGTTGACGATTATGTGCAAATAATCAAAACCACTACTCAAGAATGTCTTAATAATTTTGTCAATTGTGTTGTATCGATTTTTGGAGAAGAGTATATGTGAAGACCAAATACCGCTGATACTGACCGGCTTCTAAGTATAAGAGAAGCGTGTGGCTTCCCAAGAATGTTGGGTAGTATCGATTGCATGCATTAGGAATGGAAAAATTGTACATCCGCATGGAAAGGACAATACTTCGAGGAGTCATGGATTGCCTACAATCGTACTTGAAGCAGTTGTATCGTATGATACATGGATATGTCATGCATTTTTCGGCAGTCCAAGTACGTGCAATGATATAAATGTTTTAGACCGTTCACCATTATTTAATGATGTTTATGAAGATTAAGCTCCTCATGTTCAATTTACGGTTAACGATAACCAATATGACCTTGGTATTACTTGGCCGGTGGTACCTATCCATTGTATGCTATGTTTGTCTAATCTATTCGTTTACCACAATCTGCAAAGGCTCAATTGTTTGTCACTAGAAAAGAGGCTGCAAGAAAGGGTGTATAGCGTGCATTCGGAATTTTACAGTCAAGGGTTGCAATTATTAAGAGTCCAGCTCGAATGTACCAAGTAAAGCTACTTGGAAGAATATTGCAGGCTTGTATCATTTTGTAAAGTATGATTGTGGATGATGAAGGACATATGTACACTAAACAATATGAGTTGCCATAATATGATCAACTTGGGAATGGCATTACAAACTGGCAACATTCTCCATGTGCAATCACAGACTTGGTGATATATATAGAATAGTGGTCGAACTCGTGACAAGCAACGACACTCCTAATTAAAAAAAGACTTGATGGATCATATCTGGTCATTGGAAGGGAATGTAATTTAATATGTATTTAAATCTATGCATGTCAATGTAATTTTATATTTAAATTTTTTTGTTAACATTTCACTTTTATGTGTTTCGTACTTCAAGTTGAGCAATACTTATTTGTGGCTATTGCAATCCATGCCCACGCCATAGGTTTCCAATTATAAAAATATTAAAATTGACATTATGTCATAATCAGACATTTGATTTACAAGAATTAGACGTCTGATTCACAAGAATAAGACATCTAATCAATGATAAGATGTCTGATTAGTGAACGTCAGCCATCTGATTTCCTGGAAGCAAAAAAACTCCAGGCATATCAGACGTCTGGTGCTGAAATATCATACGTCTGATATGTCTGGAAACATACATATTTGGTGCACCAATATTAGATCAAATACCTGGTTGGTATCTTCCAGTCATCTGATCTACTTCATATTTGAAAAAAAAATTACGTCTGGATTACCAGACATCTGATGTCATGACATTAGACGCATTGTAATCCAGCCGTTGGAGGCTGATGTGGCAACCATTCAGCCCCTATTAAGCCCTCCACTGGGAGAGCATAGGGGCTTAATCCTGCGTGGTACAGATTCAGCCCCTGTTGGTGCTGAACGGTTCAGCCCTCCATTGGGAGAGCTCTTACATGGTATGGTGCCTTTATATCAGGGCTCGTTAACTTCGATTTTTGTTAGTAACGGATGCTAAGACTCACTAGGCATATAAGGCATGTGGACAACAACGTCCCATTAAGGACACATTGATTGGGTAATAAATAGACAATGATAAACTTACAAAAATGCTCTTGATCAAATCTTCTATATACATGCTCCATCAAAATGGATGCGCATGTTACTAAGACTCCAGACTCTATCTCTTCAATTAATATTTACAATGCTAACTGAGATGTAAATTTGAATGTCGAATGAGCTTAATAGCCCGGCCTTACCTCCCATTTTGGCTTGATTAACAGAGTTCTCTTCATGATACGCAAGCATGTTGAGTATTGGATCCACCAATTTGGTTTTGATGATGAGAAAACATAATTAATTGTGACTAATCTCCTTGTCTTGTAGTTAACTAAAGCATCGTTAATATAATTCAAGAAATATCAAATGCAACGATGGCTTGAGCCAATGATTTGAGGAAATCAATTGACCGGCTCCTGGAAATCAAATAGAAGTCTTTAATGGATTCGATATGAAGTGAAGGGGATAAATATGTAATTGTTTCATTTATTCGTTTCCTTATTGAAATAGAATGTTAAGCCTTGAATAGACTTGATAGAATCACATTCATATGATACACACCACCTTAATCCATTCATCATTTGAAACCCTTAGGGTTCGAACTTATAAAACTCAAAACGGAGTTTTTCAGCCTCAACCAGGTGACTGGTACTTGGACCACAGATGCCTGACGTGCATGCATTTTATAGTGGTTGAACTCTAACCCGAATCAAACGTCTGAAGCTATTATCCCAGATATCTGTATAGTGTATCAGACGACTGGGTGATGACCATCAGACGGCTTACCATTTATGAGCTAAAGTTCCAATGGCTCAGTTTCCACAGTCTAACTGATCAGACGTCTGAAGTTATCATCCCAGACGTCTGCATAGTGAGACAAGCGTCTGGGTGATGACCTCGAGACGTCTGGTCTATAATGAGCTAAATTTCCAGTAGCTCATTTTTTGCAACTTGACTGATCAAATGTCTGAAGTTATCACCCCAGACGTCTAGGTGATGACCTCTAAACGTCTGGTCTCTAATGAGCTAAATTTCTACTATCTCATTTTCTGCAACATGACTCATCAGACGTCCGAAGTTTTCATCTCATACGTCTGCATAGTGAGACAGACGTCTAGGTAATGACATTCAAATGTCTGGCCCCTTATGAGCCAAAATTTCAGTAACTCTGTTTAACAGTGCCTGACTGATTAGGCGTCTGATGCTATAGAGCTAGATGTCTGCATAATGCACCAAACACCTAGAAATCCTTCTTCAGGCTTCTTAGACTAGCCGTTAGACATCATTTATAACCCTGTCAGCACAGTACACCAGGCGCCTGATGCATGTTCTCCAGACGTCTGGTGACTAGTATTTCTACCCGTTAAGAGCCATTTTATGCATTTAATGCTCGGGATTTACACATGATTTTGGTGGACTTTATAAATAGGGGTTGTTGGCATTTATTTTAGAACTCTTGGAACACTCTTAGAATTAACTCTTCACATTGAATAGCATTCAAAGCTCCAACAAGCTCTAAAGCCCTAATTTCTATACTTGTCTCCAAAGCTTTCAAGGGATTCAAAGCTCATCTTCAAGTTAGCTTTGTTCCTCTATTAAGACAAGTAGTAAGGGCTCATTCACTCTTAATTAGAGCACATCACACATACCTCATTGCCTCATTCTATTAAGTCAACATTCAAGGCATAGGTTCATTTCATATTGAAGTATTTCATTTCTCTTATATATCTTTGTTGAGATTACTCTTGGTTTGTGAGAGTGGACCATTCATGGATTATGATAAGTGGCGATAAAGGTTGTATTGGATTTACACTTGTCGGTATTTGGCAAGTGAGTATTGGTGGATACTAATCACTAGCAGGATTATCTAGTTGTTTGCTGGAGTAAGATTCCTGGGAGTCGGGATTTGATTTAGGGAAATCTGAACAAGGGTATATGCTTTCTTTGCGCTTGAATTTTTTGAGTTTTTGTCATCATTTATTTATTCCGCACACTTATTTGTATTAGGGATTTTAATTAGGCGTAAATTCCTTTTTATTATCATAAAACACTATTCACCCCGAGTGTTTTCCCCATAGTTTCAGGTCCTATAATTGGTATCAGAGCGAGGCACTAACTATGGCAACCACCGACAACAACAATAACCGCGATAGTGCTTCATCCATTACCGAAGGCCAATCCACCATTCGGCCTCCTCTATTCAACGGTTCCAATTTTGGCTATTGGAAGGCTCGTATGGTGATATTTCTCAAGAGTATATCACTATGGAGAACAGTGGAGAAAGAGTGCAAAGAACCCTTAGAGAAGATTTCACCAAGTGGACCCCATTCAAGTGACCGCAGAGGCGAATAATGCAAAAGCGATGACCTCGCTTATTTGTGCTTTGACGGCGTCGGAGTTCAACGAGCTGTCGAACTGCACTCCGCATACCAAATTTGGAACCACCTCTTAGTCACACATGAAGGAACCACACATGTGAAATTATCTAAACTTCATGTTTGCGTTCAAAGATTTGAGATGTTTCAAATGCTGGATAATGAAAAGATCTCAAGCATGTATGCTAGGTTCATCGACATTGCGAACGACCTAGAAGCACTATGGAAAACCTACACTCAAGTAGAGAAAGTTCAGAAGCTCATCATGCCCGTCACTCCGGAATGGGAGAAGAAGACCATGGCAATTGAAGAACATAATGACATGTCCACATACACCATGGAAAACTTCATTAGCAACCTCATGGCTTATGAGGTTAGGAAGGAAGACTGAGATCAAAGTGAAGATCAAAGGGGTCTAGCCTAACCAAAGAAGAAGGCCATTGCTTTAAAGACCACATCGGACAATAAGGAATCCAATGATGAGATGGACTTGTAGTCCATAGCACTCATGGCCCATAAGTTTCCAATGTTCTTCCGAAAAGGTAACTTCAAACCCAAAACCAAGTGTGATACTAACATCACTTTTTCTCTTTGTTACAAATGCAATAAGCCAGGACACATCAAGAAGGATTGCCACATGCTAAAGAACAAAGAAAAGTGGAAACCTCCCAGATACAAGAAGGGAGATATGTACAAAGAGAACAACAAGAAGAAGGGCTTGGTAGGGACAAGTGATGACTCAAGTGAAGACTCGAGTAGCAAGGACGCAGATGAGGAAAAGGGAGAGGTTGCACACATGTGCTTCATGGCATGAGAGAATTCTCCAAGGGACTCTTCAAGTGATAGTGATAGTGATAGTGATAGTGAGATAACCATAGATGAATTTAGATTAGATAATGAACAATTATTTGATAAGTATCAAAAGTTATTCAATTCTTATATGCTAGATATGGACAAACTTTCTAGTATTGCCACATCTTCCTTGTCTATCACTATGGATGTTGACACCATACATGACATACTTGTCAAGGAGAAAGCCACTTTGCTTTCTTAAAACGATTCTATGAAAAATGTGGTCATTTCCATCAAATCTCAATTGGACCAAGTCCAAATCATGGATTGTTATGGCGTTGAGATTGAAACACTTCGATATCAAAACACTCTTTTGGAAAATGAGAATTTAGCTCTCAAATTCCAAGTGCACGAGCTCACCACACATGTATCCACCTTGGATACTAATTTCTCTTCACTTACGAAGAGATATAAGCTTATGTCCACTAATGTTGAGAGATTCAACAAAGCTAAGCACAAGTTGGACACGTTGCTTGAAAACCAACTCCCTGTAAATCACTGTAGTTGACTAAGCTATTCTAAAGCAAGTGATACCAGCTGACGCACATCCTATATTGGAGTCACAATATAATTTGTGAGGCCATCCTTCGTTGCATCCACGACTGGAGCCAACACTCTCTTGAGTAGTTCTTCTACCAAGACAAGCTCCATTCCACCAATACCTTCATTTGGAAAGAAACCCACCAAAGGTGGTTGTAACGGTCTGTTTTCGTTGTACTTTGATCGTGCACGTGCTTTTGACCGTGCACGTGTTTATTTTTAGACTTTGTTTGTTTGTGAACACTTTGATGTGATATGTTGTTGTGAACGTCTCTAAGAGTATTAAATTGTGGCACTAATTTGGAACGACATTTCTCGAGTCGTTTTCCCACGATTTAATCTTATTCGAAGAGACGTTGTGATTTTCGCTCTTGACGTGAGACGTTTCTATTTTTAGTTTCTTCGTTCCACGTCGAAATTGAGATCCGTCTTCTTAGTTACCTTTCTCTCGTCGTCCCGATCACACCAATATTTATTTTACAATTTTTGGAGTTTGTTTGACCACTTTTATATTTTTAACAAAGTTTTAAATATTTTTAAATACTAAGTTTTAAAGTATTTTTAGCCAAATAAAATTTTATTAAGTTTATAATGTTTCAAACGAATTTTGAGCCAAATCCTAGCTCATCTTGGCCGCACCCTAGCCATGCGTGGGTTAGAGAGAGAAAGATTTGAATTTTAAATTATTTTAAAATCCTAATCCTATTAGAATTAGCCCTAGACCAAGTCAACCCCTCTATACTATATAAACAACCCATAGGAAGACTCATTTTCGCAAGAAATTAACCCTAGCCACTCCCAAAAACCAAAATCTCGCTTGCGACGATTCGTCGCAACGTTGCAGCAGCCGCCCCCGCACCGACCGAGGAAATCGCCCCCGTTCCCCTGCACCGACCGACGCTCCCGCCCGCACCAAGGCCGCTCCGCACCGCACAGCCGACCCCCGCATCGCCCGTGTCCGACCGAGAGGATCTCTCGGTCTGATCGAGAGATCTCGCCCGCACCCGCTCCGCTCCGCACCGCTGCAGCGACCGCTCCGCTAGCCTCGCACCGACCCCGCATCCCGCCCGCACCGACCGACGGATCCCCCGCTCTCGCCCGCTCTCGCCCGCTCCGTTGCAACGTTGCAACGTTGCAACGCCCGCACAGCACCCGACCCCCGCATCCGATGTGTCCGACCGAGAGCTTCCCCTGCACCGACCGAGAGCCGCTCTGCAGTGCTGCACAGCGGCCGTCTGCTTTGTCTGACCGAGCCATTCTCTCACACCGTCCGTGTCTAACCGAGAGACGTTCGTTGCAACGTCGCAACTCTCGCACCACTTGCCACCATGGGCCCCCCAAGTTCTCCAGAGGTATTGTGGGTCCCCCATTGGCCCCTAGAACTGCTGTAGGTCCCACCTAGGTGCTTTCTCCTCGAGGATTTGCCGTCTACGACGTTGCGATACGCCGTAGCCCGTCGTCACACGTGCAAGCTTTGGAATCTTGTTCGTCGCTCTAGTTGCTGATCAGATTATTTGAGCAAGGAACCTATTCTAGAATCTGGACTTGGAGCACGTTCTTTTATTCCAACCCCTGGCGTCGCTACCCGATGCCAGTGTAGCTTTCGCTTCGTGTTGAGGTAACGATCTGCACCCTTAGGACCCCAACCACAGCCTGATAATTAAGACTAAAAATTGATGTTTTAAAGTGTTTTAAATGTTTTAGATTCACTAATCAAAGATTAATAAAATGGAATGTAGGCCGGTGGACTTGTGCACGTAGGTTACTTGTGACTTTGGACCCGTTGGACGGTGTTTTTCAGATGTTTGACTTGCAGGCAAGTGAAACTTGCCAACTTTTTCTTAGGGCCATGTTTTTAGGCCACTTCCTTGTTTTAGTGTAAAAGAGACTAGACAGTGAAATGATAGCTGTCTAGACGCAACTTTAAGATCTAGCTGACAACGAAGCTAGATCTGTCACCATGCCATGTCATTCATGCATTGATATCTGCCATGTTTAAATTCCTTATCTGTACGCACTTTTATCTGCCATGCATTGCATTTTACATGTCATTCCAGTTGGTTGTTGCATTCGTAGCACACGCTACAAAATACTTGTACTTCCTTGTCCGGCTAGGTGCACCCCTATGCCATCATGATAAAACACTTCCTGGCCCGTGATCCAGAAGTGGGCCTCATGTGTTGGTCAAAAGCCAATGCCCGATACATATGGAGGGGTAGGGATAAGCGATCACTTGAGCTTAGGAGTTGGCCTGCGCAGCCACTCTAGCCAAAAGGCGTAATCTCTGTGCATGACGTGCTTACTAGACTTGTCTTGTACTTGTGAATGTTTCTTGATATCCATGCCATAAATTAAATGCCATGCTCGTACTTTACTTTACTTGTTGCACCCATACTTTAACTGCCATGTCATTACATCATGCTAGAACTACTAGGTTGTTTCACCTACTTTCAGTTTCCTTGCACAAGTCTTTTGTAGACTTGCTGACATGTGCCCCTTGCTCTTTTGAGTGTCACATGTTAGACCCTGAGCCAGAGACCGTAGCTGAGGATGAGGTGTTTGCTGACGCTGAGCCGGAGCCTATGTTTGACGAGGAGTTGGTGGACACCGGAGACCAGTCTTAGAGACTGATTGAGTTGCTTTTACTTTAGGTTGCTATTTAGTTGTCGGTGCATAGCACCATTACTTTGCTTTTGTACTTTGTACCTTTGTTGGCCATGATGGGGCCTCTTTTTAGACTCTTTTCTTTTAGCCTGGTGGCTTTTCTGCGATGTTGGAATTTATTATTATGGATATTCTGAGATTTCTCTTTTGTCTCATTTCCTTATTTATTATCTTTGTTTCGTTTCGCGTTGCAAGGACCTGTCATATAATGTTGTTTGACGCTTATCAGACTTGCAGCTTTGTAGCTTCAAGTCTGAGAGGACCTTCTCACGCTTCGTCTCCACGTTTTTGGGAAGCGGGGCGTGACAGGTTTTGTTGGTGGCCCATGCAGGTCCATCTTGCTATTGCGAATTAACGGAACAACGATAATAACGGAATGTCCATTAAATAAATTACAACATTCAAGTCATTGAGCTATTGAGTCTAATTTTGTTCGTTTTCTATGTCATTAGATGGCTGGAAGGCGACAGACCCGAGCTAGTGGTGGGCCCAATCGTGTTGAGGTACCTGATAGAGAGCCCACCAGTGCTGAGATAATGAGGATGATGCATCAGATGATGCAGGTGCATCAAGGGATGCTTCAGAATACCCAGAGTGCCCCTCGCTTTGAGCCAGGAGCGAAGCAGTTTCGGGAGCTGGGCCCGACTTACTTTGATGGATCTGAAGGACCGTTGGCTGCTGAGGAGTGGATCAGGAATACTAAAGATAATCTGAAGATGTCGAAGGTCAACCCAGCTGGATGGGTTGATTTGGTGAAGAAGCAGCTCAAGGATAATGCCCGCAACTGGTGGGATGCAGAGGAGGAGCTGTTGGTGAGCCCTATACCTTGGGCTACTTTCAAGTCCAGGTTCGACGAGGAGTACTTTCCGAAGGCTGCTCGGAGGGAGATGTTGCAGTGCTTCATTGAGCTGAAGCAGGGAAATCTGACGGTGGACCAGTACCATCAGGAGTTCACCAGGCCGAGTCGCTTCGTGCCAAAGATGGTAGAGGATGCTGAGGAGAAGGCTCAGAGGTTTCTGCAGGGTCTTTCCCTAGACTTGCAGAGCCTGATGTCTTCGACAGATATGGAGTCATATCAGAAGTTGCTGCTAGCTGCTCGGAGCAGGAGCTGATTGTGAGGCAGAAGAGAGGACAGATTTCTGGAGCTGGGAAGAGGCCTATGGAGCAGGTCAGAGGAGTGGTTAGGCCTAGGATCAAGCCTAATCAACCAGTGCAGTTCAAGAGGCCAGGTGGGCCTCCTCAGAAGACTTGCTATTTCTGTGGCAAGGCCGGGCATGTCAAGGAGCAGTGTAGGAGGATGTTGGGACAATGCCTGATTTATGGAGATCCTACTCATGCTATGAAGGAGTGCCCGAAGTCGAAGCAGCCTTGGAAGGAACCAGTCGCAGTACAACCGTTGCAGCAGAGAGCACCTGTACCTGTAGGACATGGAGCAGCCCTCGCTCCACAGAGGCAGGCTTTTCAGCAGGCCATGCAGCCGAGGAGGCAGGCTTATCTGATGACGGCAGTGGAGAGCGAGGCTGTGGATGAGGTTATCGCAGGTAACTCTCAATCTAGTTATTCCCTTCCTTAGATAGTTTTGATTGTTAATTTATGTTTGGTTATTGCATATAATTGTTTATTAGAATAGGGTTTGATTGTTAGATTGCTTGTTAGGTGTGATTTTGGTTTGCACGTTTCCTGCACGAGTCCTCTTTGACTCTGGTGCATCGATGTGTATTATATCTCGGAGCTTCGTGTAGAAGCATTCCTTGACGACATCACCTCTTCCCAAGAGTTGGAACATCGTTACAGGAAATGGCGTGATCTCGGTGCATCGTGGTTGAAACTCTTGCCCTTTGGTGGTACGTGGACATGAGCTTTACGCTGCTTTTATTGTCCACGACATCATCAACTATGATGCAGTGCTGGGGATGGATTGGCTTGCGAGCTTCTATGATACGATCGATTGTCGGAGGAAGAAGGTGGTGTTCGAGATCCCAGGACATCCAGTGTTTGAGTTCAGTCGAGGTAGCAGTTCGCTTGGCCCTGTCAGGTTTCGGGCCAGACCGGTGGAGATTGTTGCTATGCAGATGGAGCAGAGTAGACCAGTTGTGGTGCGTGAATTCAACGACGTCTTCCCCGAGGAGATGTCTGGACTGCCACCTGATCGAGCTCTCGAGTTTTCGATCGATCTTATTCCGGGAGCGTAGCCTATTTCGAAGGCGTCGTATCAAATGGCTCCAGCAGAGTTGGAGGAGTTGCGTAGGCAGCTGGATGAGCTTTTGTAGAAGGGTTACATCAATCCTAGCGTGTCTCCGTGGGGAGCATCGGTGTTGCTGGTGAAGAAGAAGGATGGTTCACGTCGCATGTGCGTGGACTACAGGGAGCTGAATGCTGTGACCATCAAGAATAAATATCCATTGCCTCGTATAGATGATATTTTTGATCAGCTTGGAGGTTCGAGGGTGTTCTCTAAGTTGGACCTGAGGAGTGGTTATCATCAGCTCAAGGTGAAGTAGGACGACATCCCGAAGACAGTGTTCAGGACGAAGTATGGTCACTACGAGTTTGTGGTTATGCCCTTCGGTGTAACCAATGCGCCCGTAGTTTTTATGAACATGATGAATCTGATCTTCTACGACTTTCTAGATAAGTTTGTCGTTATCTTTATTGACGACATCCTGATCTATTCGAAGTTGGACGAAGAGCATGCATCGCACTTGAGGACAGTGTTGGAGATTTTGAGGAAGCATCGTTTGTATGCTAAGTATTCCAAGTGCGAGTTTTGGCTGGATAGAGTTGATTTTCTTGGGCATGTGGTGTCAGGCGATGGGATTTCGGTGGATCCCGAGAAGATTAAGGCTATCAGGGAGTGGCCTGTTCCGCAGTCAGTGTCTGAGATCCAGAGTTTCCTTGGACTTGCAAGTTATTATCGACGTTTCATTAAAGACTTTTCCCAGATTGCTGAGCCGATGACCAGACTGACGCGGAAGGATGTACCATTTGCTTGGTCTGATGATTGTGAGAAGGCTTTTGATATTCTGAAGGAGAGATTGACGACTGCCCCTATTCTTGCTGTGCCTGATCGGAGTGGAGGATTCGAGATCTTTTGCGATGCTTCTGGCAAAGGTCTTGGTTGTGTGTTGCACCAGCATGGGCACGTGGTTGCGTATGCTTCTCGTCAGCTTAAGGCTCATGAGAAGAATTACCCGACACATGATTTGGAGTTGGCTGCTGTCGTGTTTGCGCTCAAGATTTGGAGGCACTTCCTGCTGAGTGAGAAGGTGAAGATCTTCACTGATCACAAAATCTTGAAGTACATTTTTACTCAGAAGGAGCTCAACATGCGACAGCGTCGATGGTTAGAGCTCATGACAGACTATGAGATCGACTTGCAGTATCACCATGGCAAGGTGAATGTTGTTCCGGATGCGTTGAGCTGGCTTCCAGCGGTGATGATGTTGACCTCACAGTGGAGATTGCAGCAGGTTTTTTGCGAGTCTGGCATTGAGATTATTCTTCCTGGAGAGACTTCTTCATTGATGAGTATGCAGATACAGTCGACGATCGTGGATAGGTCAAGGCTGGATAGGCTGGAGATGCTAAGCTGGTGAAGATTCGGGAACAGGTGGAAGCCGGTCTGCGGACTGACTTCTTGATTCACGAGGATGCTTCGTTGAGATTTGGAGCCAGGTTGTGTGTGCCAGCTGGAGATATCAGAGAGGAATTATTGGTGGAGGCACACAGTTCACCGTATTCTGTGCATCCTGGTGGCACCAAGATGTACAAGGATCTTCGTCTGAACTTTTGGTGGCATGGTATGAAGAGGAGTGTGGCTCGGAGTGTAGCCAAGTGTCTGGTTTGCTAGCAGGTAAAGGCGGAGCATCAGCGTATGGCAGGTTTGCTACAACCGCTTCCGATTCCGGAGTGGAAGTGGCAACACATCACTATGGATTTCGTGACTGGACTACCTCGGAGTCCGAAGCAGAATGACGCGATTTGGGTGATCGTAGACCGATTGACCAAATCCACGCACTTTATTCCCTTCAGAGTAGGACAGTCTACTGAGACGCTAGCGAGGAGATATATGGAGGTAAATTCTTTTACACTCCGATTTTATTTCCTTTTCCTAGTTTAGATAGTGATGTAACATGAATCATGCAGGAGATCGTACGACTTCATGGAGTCCCCGTGAGTATCGTGTCGGACAGAGACACGAGGTTCACATCTCAGTTTTGGCAGAGTCTGCAGAAGAGTCTGGGTACGAGTCTGAGTTTCAGCACGGCGTACCACCGGCAGACGGATGGCCAGTCCGAGAGGACGATTCAGATTTTCGAGGACATGCTGAGAGCGTGCATGTTGGACTTTAAGGGATCTTAGGAGGATAATCTCCATCATGTTGAGTTTGCCTAAATAACAGCTACCAGGCGAGTATTGGTATGGCGTCTTTCGCCGCGCTATATGGGAAGAAATGTCGATCGCCACTGAGCTGGGATGCCATTGGAGATCGGGAGCTGTTAGGACCGGAGATGATCGTGGAGGTCGTGGATGTTGTGAGGAACATTCGGGAGAAGCTGAGGATTGCGCAGGACCGTTTCAAGCATTGGGCAGATGCTAAACTGAGGCCTTTGGAGTTTCAGCCTGGAGATCATGTCTTCCTGAAGATTTCTCCGAACCACAGAGTTATTCGATTTGGAAAGAGAGGCAAGCTGAGTCCGAGGTTCATTGGACCATTAGACGTTCTGGAGAGAGTTGGAGCGGTGGCTTATCGCTTGGCGTTACCACCATCGCTGGAGGGAGTTCACGACGTATTTCACGTATCTCAGTTACATCGATACGTTAGTGATCCATCACATGCTGTGGATTTCTCAGAGATCACGGTTCGTCTGGATCTGTCTTATGATCAGCAGCCAGTTGAGATTCTGGATCGTCGACAGAAGCAGCTGAGGAATACGACCGTCGACTTGGTTCGAGTGCAGTGGCGTCATGGTTCCCCTGGAGAGTCCACTGGGAGCGAGAGGATGACATGAGAGAGCGTTTCCCGCACCTTTTTCCGAGCAGTGCTTGATGTTGATTCCGAGGACGGAATCATTTCTAAGGTGGGGAGGATGTAACGGTCTGTTTTCGTTGTACTTTGATCGTGCACGTGCTTTTGACCGTGCACGTGTTTATTTTTAGACTTTTTTTGTTTGTGAACACTTTGATGTGATATGTCGTTGTGAACGTCTCTGAGAGTATTAAATTGTGGCACTAATTTGGAACGACATTTCTCGAGTCGTTTTCCCACGATTTAATCTTATTCGAAGAGACGTTGTGATTTTCGCTCTTGACGTGAGACGTTTCTATTTTTAGTTTCTTCGTTCCACGTCGAAATTGAGATCCGTCTTCTTAGTTACCTTTCTCTCGTCGTCCCGATCACACCAATATTTATTTTACAATTTTTGGAGTTTGTTTGACCACTTTTATATTTTAACAAAGTTTTAAATATTTTAAATACTAAGTTTTAAAGTATTTTGAGCCAAATAAAATTTTATTAAGTTTATAATGTTTCAAATGAATTTTGAGCCAAATCCTAGCTCATCTTGGCCGCACCCTAGCCATGCGTGGGTTAGAGAGAGAAAGATTTGAATTTGAATTTATTTTAAAATCCCAATCCTATTAGAATTAGCCCTAAACCAAGTCAACCCCTCTATACTATATAAACAACCCCTAGGAAGACTCATTTTCGCAAGAAATTAACCCTAGCCACTCCCAAAACCCAAAATCTCGCTGGCGACGATTCGTCGCAATGTTGCAGCAGCCACCCCCGCACCGACCGAGGAAATCGTCCCCGTTCCCCCGCACCGACCAACGCTCCCGCCCGCACCAAGGCCGCTCCGCACCATTCAGCCGACCCCCGCATTGCCCGTGTCCGACCGAGAGGATCTCTCGGTCTGACCGAGAGATCTCGCCCGCACCCGCTCTGCTCCGCACCACTGCAGCGCCCGCTCCGCTAGCCTCGCACCGACCCCGCATCCCACCTGCACCGACCGAAGGATCCCCCGCTCTCGCCCGCTCTCGCCCGCTCCGTTGCAACGTTGCAACGTTGCAACGCCCGCACAGCGCCTGACCCCCGCATCCGCTGTGTCCAACCGAGAGCTTCCCCCGCACCGACCGAGAGCCCTCTCCGTAGCGCTGCACAGCGGCCGTCCGCTGTGTCTGACCGAGCCATTCTCTCACACCGATCGTGTCTGACCGAGAGACGTTCGTCGCAACGTCGCAACTCTCGCACCACTTGCCACAGTGGGCCCCTCAAGTTCTCCAGAGGTATTGTGGGTCTCCCATTGGCCCCTAGAACTGCTGTAGGTCCCACCTAGGTGCTTTCTCTTCGAGGATTTACCGTCTACGACGTTGCGATACGCCGTAGCCCGTCGTCGCACGTGCAAGCTTTGGAATCTTGGTTCGTCGCTCTAGTTGCTGATCAGATTATTCGAGCAAGGAACCTATTCTGGAATCTGGACTTGGAGCACGTTCTTTTATTCCAACCCCTGGCGTCACTACCCGACGCCAGTGTAGCTTTCGCGTCGTGTTGAGGTAACGATCTGCACCCTTAGGACCCCAACCACAGCTTGATAATTAAGACTAAAAATTGATGTTTTTAAAGTGTTTTAAATGTTTTAGATTCACTAATCAAAGATTAATAAAATGGAATGTAGGCCGGTGGACTTGTGCATGTAGGTTACTTGTGACTTTGGACCCGTTGGACGGTGTTTTTCAGACGTATGACTTGCAGGCAAGTGAAACTTGCCAACTTTTGCTTAGGGCCATGTTTTTAGGCCACTTCCTTGTTTTAGCGTAAAAGAGACTAGACAGTGAAATGATAGCTGTCTAGACGCAACTTTAAGATCTAGCTGACAACGAAGTTAGATCTGTCACCCTGCCATGTCATTCATGCTTTGATATCTGCCATGTTTAAATTCCTTATCTGTACGCACTTTTATCTGCCATGCATTGCATTTTACATGTCATTCCAGTTGGTTGTTGCATTCGTAGTACACGCTACAAAATACTTGTACTTCCTTATCCGGCTAGGTGCATCCCTATGCCATCATGATAAAACAATTCCTGGCTCGTGATCCAGAAGCGGGCCTCATGTGTTGGTCAAAAGCCAATGCCCGATACACGTGGAGGGGTAGGGATAAGCGATCACTTGAGCTTAGGAGTTGGCCTGCGCAGCCACTCTAGGCAAAAGGCGTAATCTCTGTGCACGACGTGCTTACTCGACTTGTCTTGTACTTGTGAATGTTTCTTGATATCCATGCCATGAATTAAATGCCATGCTCGTACTTTACTTTACTTGTTGCACCCATACTTTAACTGCCATGTCATTACATCATGCTAGAACTGCTAGGTTGTTTCACCTACTTTCAGTTTCCTTGCACAAGTCTCTTGTAGACTTGCTGACATGTGCCCCTTGCTCTTTTGGGTGTCACATGTTAGACCCTGAGCCAGAGACCGTAGTTGAGGACGAGGTGTTTGCTGACGCTGAGCCGGAGCCTACGTTTGACGAGGAGTTGGTGGACACCGGAGACCAGTCTTAGAGACTGATTGAGTTGCTTTTGCTTTAGGTTGCTGTTTAGTTGTCGGTGCGTAGCACCATTACTTTGCTTTTGTACTTTGTACCTTTGTTGGCCATGCTGGGGCCTCTTTTTAGACTCTTTTCTTTTAGCCTGGTGGCTTTTCTGTGATGTTGGAATTTATTATTATAGATATTCTGAGATTTCTCTTTTGTCTCATTTCCTTATTTATTATCTTTGTTTCGTTTCGCGTTGCAAGGACCTGTCATATAATGTTGTTTGACGCTTATCGGACTTGCAGCTTTGTAGCTTCAAGTCTGAGCGTACCTTCTC
>JAULAV010002190.1:0-25002 GCA_030789695.1 Scilla litardierei | reverse complement strand
GGGCCCCTTTGCTACTAGAGCGACGCCTGCCCTGTCAGGCCGTGGCAGTGCTCGTGGCGGCGGTAGACCTCATGGTCGCCACGGTGGTGGTGCTGGCTGTAGACCCGTCACACTGACGTCGAATGCTGATGTTCTTCCCTCCCCCACTCCCCAGGACCTTGCCAAGCATCCCTCCCCCCACCTGTTTGACAAAAGTCCTCAGAGACCCCCTCTGAATCCTCGCCTGAGCTATGCTACTTCCTAGTCATTCAGCGCTATCTGCTCCCCGAGAGTCCACTCGGCCCCCAATTTCGTACTTCCCTTCTTCCCTCCCTCTCCGGACATTGCTGGTGTTGTGGTGGATATCCTCACTGCTGACATTGCCCAGGCTACCGATAGATGGGCTAACATTCTTGTGGGGTACTTCGTGGGAGCACGACCTTTCTATGGTCTCCTCAAGGCCTGGATGAGCCGCACTTGGAAACCCAAAGGTGACATCCAGCTCCATTCTCGCGAGAATGGCTTCTTCTTTTTCAAATTTGAGAGGGAGTCTGACTGTTCGGAGGTGCTCCATGGTGGCCCCTGGCTCCTTGAGGGCCGTCTGCTTTTCCTCCGATGCTGATCACCCCAAATTGGCCTCGACCGAGACCTTCTCTCCTCAGTGCCTCTCTGGGTCCGATTTCCTCAGCTGCCCATCCAATTTTGGTCGTCGACAATCCTCGGCAAATTGGCTAGTGCCGTTGGGCGTCCCCTGTTCTCCGATGAAGCAACTGCAACTGCCTCTTGCCTCTCCTTTGCCCGCTGTTTCATAGAAGTCGACACAACATCCAGCTTCTCACCGTTTGTGTCGGCCCGTCTCCCCGATGGTTCCATCATCCAGGTGGCGGTTGAATACGAAAAGATACCCCCTCTCTGCTCCCACTGCCGCTCATTTGTCCATGACTTGTCTCAGTGTGAATCGCCATCTCGTCCTCATGCTGAGCCGCCTACCGATGAGTCAAACCACCAGTAGCCGTCTACTCTGCGGGGGTCTGAGCCTCCCCCCGGATCCTCTCCCACCCCCTCTCATTGCCAGGAGTCCACCGGTGCTACACCACCCTTGCAAGCTGCCATGATGCCATCTTCTTCCAGCTCCTTAGGGGTCCTGCCCACTGCGTCCTGTTCTGGAGTTCCCCCTTCCCTCTCCTTCCGCCTCGGCCCAGCTGGTGAGGCCCCCATCCCCACTGCTTCTCTTCCCCCCTGTTGCCCCCCGAGCCTGTGATGGCTGTGCAATCTACCCCTGCTGATGGGGCTCGCCCTGGTGTTGGATTGGCTGCTGTCGGAGTGGGGTTGATTGATGCCACTGATGCTTTGGTCGATGGTCTTGGTGTCTTGGGAGAGACTGGTGATGCATTACAGGCTGCCTCGAAGGATGCTCTGCCTTCATCCGTTGGAAATGCTGTTGGCCTCCCTGTTAATCCGATGTTTATTGAGAGCAAGGATCCTGTTACTATTGGTGTGGGGGTTATTGATGCTTCAGAACCCCCCGTTGTTTGTTGTTTGAGCACGGTAGCTGGACCCGTTGTCGACCCTATGCCTGATGTCCCAGCCTTGTCTGTTGAAGATTATCCTCCCCTTAGTCCATCCCATCCACCGCCTACTCCTTGTCGTGCCTCCCTTCCTCCCCGTTCCCTAAATTGCCCCCTCCCTACTACTATCCCTAACCCAGACCGCCATACCGACACAAAAACCAAGTCCCATTCTCCCAAACAATCGGACCCGGCTCCTTCCCGTGTGCAAACTAGGATTCAAAACCCCCCCATTTTAATGCCTGTTCTCTCCTGGAATGTGAGGGGCCTGAACGACCCTGCCCGTCGTAGGGACGTCAAGCACCATATCCTGCGGCACAAGGCCACTATCATGGGATTACTTGAGACGAAAGTTCGTGAGTCTAATGCTGATATTGTCACTGCCTGCTGTCCGAGAGGGTGGGTCACTTTCCATAACTATTCCCATTCTCCGAAGGGCCGTGTTTGGGTCGCTGCTGATCCGGTAGTTTGGGATTACAACTTGGTTTCCTCTTCATCCCAGCATATCACCCTCGAGTGTGGCAACCGTGGTGGGTTTCAGGTGGCTTTCTCCTTTGTCTACGCTTCCAACCTTGCCTATGATCGTGTTCACCTCTGGGATTCCCTCCGGACTGATCGTCTATCCGTGGGTATTGGGGCTTGGGTGGTCTTGGGCGACGTCAATGTCACCTGTTTCATTGATGAGAAGATTGTAGGCCACCATCTTTCTCCTGATCACCTTGCTGACTTCAACAGTTGTATTGATGATTGCGGGCTCGACAACTTGCGATGTGTTGGCGACAACTTGAGCTGGAACAATTCTGCCTCGGATGGGGCCTGCATATCATGCAGGCTTGACAGAGCCCTGGTGAATTCGCCCTGGTTGACCTCCCTCCCTGATGCCTTCGCCTCCTACCTCCCACCTGGCACCAGTGATCACTCCCCAATACTACTTCAGATTATTCCCCCTCCTGACTCTGGCCCGAAACCCTTTCAGTTCTTCAGTAGCTACATGTAGATTCCTGGTTTCTTGGCTCTACTCATCTCGGTCTGGCACGGGCACTACTCTGGCTCCCCCATGCTTAGACTTGTCTCCAAGCTCAGGGCCCTCAAGAGGGCAATCAAGGCCTGGCCGTTGGCCCGCCACTCCTTCCATCCCCCGGAGTCTATTAGGGGCGACATCTATACTCTTCGGGCCTCCCCTGGTTTCCACTCGTCCCCTGAGCTTTTGGGTCAGGCCCGCACCCTTAGCTGCTTCCTTGCCTCGAGTCTTGATTGCAAAGAAATTCAAGCGAGACAGAAGAGTAGGTAGTCCTGGCTTTCTCAAGGGGACAGAAACACCAAATTCTTCTATGCTGCTGCCAGGGACAGGGCAGCTGGGAACAGTCTCCTTCACTTGATTCGGCCTGATGGTAGCCCCGACACCTAGTTGGACTCCCTCCGCACTGATGCCGTTGAGTTCTTCTCTTCCCTCTTCCACCAGGATACTCTCCCCCATCCTTCCCCGTGCTGCTCCCCTAGCGCATTCTCTCTCCAGGTGCTTTCGACTAGATGGATGGCCCTGTTTCTGACGATGAGATCAAGGATGTCCTCTTCTCCATCGATCGTGATAAGTCCCCCGGGCCGGATGGTTTCCCCCCACTATTCTTCCAAGAAATGTGGGGGATTATGGGTAGAGATGTCCTCCTTTCCACCCACTCCTTCTTCTCCTCGGGCTGTTTGTTGAATCAGATCAACCATACATTCCTCACCCTTGTCCCCAAAACCCCCTCAGCCTTCTCCCTTGGTGACTACCGTCCTATTTCCTGCTGTAATATAGTCTACAAGGTGATTTACAAGGTCCTCAGTCGGAGACTTGCTGAGGTCATTCCTGGGCACATTTCCTGGAACCAGTCTGCATTCATTAAGGATCACCTTATCTCTGATTTGTCCCTCTTGGCGCATGAGCTTATCAGAGACTTCTCTGCTTCTATGGGGGCGAAAGCCTGCATTCAGCTTGATCTCAGGAAGGCTTTCGAAAGCATCAACCGTGAGTTTATCTACTTCTTTATGGCCAGACTCGGTTTCCCCCCTCCTTCATCCATTGGGTCAAGGCTTGTGTGGATTCGGCTTCATTCTCTGTCCTTGTCAATGGCTCGCCAGCTGGTTCTTTTTGGGAGTAGTAGGGGTATCCGCCAGGGTGATCCCATCACTCCCTTCCTCTTCGTCCTGGTCATGGAGGCCTTTACCATCCTCATGGATGATGCCTCCCTCGCCGGTACCATCCGCCCCCTAAGAGGGGAGCCCAGGGGATCCCTTCGCACCTTCTCTTTGCTGATGACATGCTGGTTTTTTGCAAAGCGGACTCCTCCTCCTTCCTTGAGCTGGGTAGACTCCTGGACTCCTTTCACCTCATGACTGGCCTCGAGGTGAACATGTGAAAAATTAAGTTGATACTTAGTAAAGGGTGCATCTCTGGTAGCGACCTCTCCCTTCTCTTGGGTATTCCTCTCGCCTCCCCTCCACTCAAGTACCTTAGGCTCCCCTTCTCGTCCTCTTACCATGTGGCAAAACTCTACTCCAGCCTTGTTGACAAGTGCAGAGCCAAGATTTTAGGTTGGTCTTCCAGACTTCTTTCCACGGTGGGTCGCATTGAGTTGGTTCGTACGGTCATCCATGGTTTTGTCTCTTATTCGATCCAGTCTTTCTGCATTCCCTCCTCTATCTTGGCTGCGATTGACCGTATGTTCCGGGACTTCATTTGGGGGGGAAGCTTCACCTTTAGCATTGGGAGGACATGTGCTTGCTTAGGTGTGAGGGTGGGATTGGGCTGCGTTGTCTGCGTGATGTGGGGGTGGTGGCTGTCATTAAGCTCCTCTGGCGGCTCCTTCATTCTCCCTCTCCTTGGGCCACTTATATGCATAGTACATACCTTCGGCACACCCCCCTCTTTCAGTGTGAGGCCTCTGTTCTGGACTCGGGCTCTTGGAAGCATATCCTCCGCAGTCGGGATTCTTCGTCCTCTTGCCTACGTAGAGTCATGGGTGATGGGCGCTCCTCTTCCTTCTGGTTTAACCCCTGGCTTCCTTGTGGTCCGGTTGCCCGGCTGTGCACCCCTCCCTCCCACGTACAGTACCGACGGGTTGCTGACTTCTGGAGTAACAGTGGTTGGGCGCTTCCCTCGGAGATTCAGCACATCCTTCACCTCCTGTCTCCTGTGCTGTGACTGACAGTCTGGACTCTTGGGAGTGGGCCATGGGAGGAGCCTGCTCTCTTTGGTTTGCCTAGTCCTCTACGTGTTATTCTCTCCCCCCTGCTCGGCTGGCTTCGGTTGTCTGGTTTCACGGGCACACGCCCAAGTTCGCTCTCACCATGTTGTGTGCCCACTCCGACCGCCTACCCACTACCCACCTACTTGCTAGGCGGGGAATTCGTGATCAGTCTACCTGTGCCCTGTGTGATTCTTACCCTTAGTCCTCTCGCCATATATTCTTCTGGTGCGACTATAGTGCATTCATTGGGCGGCTTGCAAGCTTCGGCTGGGTCTTCCCTCTTGCTCCAAATCCATCACTGTTGACGCTCATATGCTGAGACACAGGTTTGGAGCTAGAGGGAAGACCTCCCCACGTGGCAAGCTGTCCTTGCTTGTCTTTTCTGCGGCCGTTTGTACATCTGGAAGGAGCGGAGTAGCCGCATTTTTCGTTCCCTTCGGAGCCCTATGGCTACTACTCTCGCCAGGATCACTTCAGCGGTATCGGATGCCCTGGTTGGTCTTGACCTTAGTGATGTGGATACTATGGATCTTAGTGTTTTTAGTAACTGGGGGCTCTCCTAGGCTCTTTTTGTTTCCCGCCCCAGTTTAGGCCTCCTCCTCCTTTCTCTTTCTTGGCTCTACCTTAGTAGTGCTTGTTTGGGGTGACTGCTTCCCAGCCTCTCCTCCGTCTGTGCCACTTGTTGGTCCTGCCATGATGTAGCTCCCTGTTTATATATATACACATACACACTTACTTTTCATATATATATATATATATATATATATAAGTATGAGATTAATGGAGAAGTGCAGACAGCGCTGGAAATTTTTACAGCGCTGTCAGCGATCTGGGGTCTGTAGAGTATATTTCTAAACATTTTTTTTCAGTTGATAGATATACTTGTTAGGAAGCTCCCCATAAATTTTCAGGTCGATCAAACACCGTTTGAGCCTCCGTTCATCGATTTCAAAAACGTTGCGCAAAACTGTGGACAGTTTTGCGCAACGTTTTTGAAATCGATGAACGGAGGCTCAAACGGTATTGGATCGACCTGAAAATTTGTGGAGAGCTTCCTAACATCTATATCTACCAACTGCAAATTTTCTTTTTAAAACAATCAGCAGCAACCCCAGATCACTGACAGCGCTGGAAAAATTTCCAGCGCTGTCAGCACTTCTCCATTAATCTCATGTTAGTATATGTATGTGTATGTGTGTGTGTGTGTGTGTGTGTGTGTGTGTGTGTGTGTGTGTGTGTGTGTGTGTGTGTGTGTGTGTGTGTGTGTGTGTATGTTAGTACATGTATATGTAGCGTGTGTGTGTGTGTGTGCGTGTGTATACACACACACCCTACATATACATATACTGACATATATATACACACAGAAACATATATATACTACATATACATATATTAATCGTATATAACCTAACTATCATATATATATATATGTATATATATATATATGTGTGTGTGTGTGTGTGTGTGTGTGTATATATGTATATATTTATATATGTATGTATGTATGTATATGTATATATATACATATACATACATACATACATACATACATATATAAATATATACATATATATATATATATATATATATATATATATATATATATATTCTATATTTGATGAAGATTTTGAATGTTGTCCGACTAGGACAATTGACTAGGACAAAGGGGCTTATGACTTGGATAATGACTTGATGACTAGGACTGTGATAAGTTTTGGGGGGAAATTTGTGGGGAAGATTTGAATTTTGGGGAGGGGCTTAAATTTTGGGGGGAAACTTAAATTTTTAGGGGAAACTTGAAATTTGGGGGAACTTGAAATTTGTGGGGGGGGGGGGGGGACTCAACCATTAAATAAACCATGCCCTATGGGCACGGGTAGTCGCTAGTATATATATATATAATGGGTATCATACACCGTATGAGAGAGTGCCTCATATGCCCTCTCACATAAAGCAACCAAGTACAAGCCCACATGGGCTTGTACTTGGTTGTACACATCCCTTTATGTGAGAGGGCATATGAGGCCCTCTCTCATACGACGTATGATACCCATTATTCTCATATATATATATATATATATATATATATGAAAAGTTAGCGCTGTTTTATTAATAAATGTACACAATATACACCATAGTAGCATATAGGCTAGGAGTTTCAATGGAAGGAGGAGAGGGCACAAGCGCCGGTACTCTCCACTAGTGATTCCCCATTATACATGTACTACGCACTATACATAAATAAAGAAAAATAAGATGGAATACAGAAGGTAGGGTACGATCAGCCCATGTCTCTAAATGCCCAATTGGCAAAAGCCTGTGCCTCATCTCTATCAGCTGGTTCTTGGCCTCTTATTGCTACTCTGATATCTGTCGTAATCTCATCAAAAAGGGTAGTTTTACATTTCCTTGTGTTCTCAAATAATCTCCTGTTTTGCTCCCGCCAAACATGCCATACAGTAGCCGCAAGTGCATTTTTAACGAACAAGCTGAGGGCACTCTTGATGCTGAAATTGGCAAGATAGTAATTTCCCACCTCAACAAGGTTAGGTTCTATATGTATTTTGATGTTTAACTTCAGCAGAGCCCGTCGCAGATTATATCCGGAATAGTAGCATCCAAAAAATAGGTGATCAACTTCCTCAGCACTGCCATCCTCACATAACACACTGTTTATAGGAGTATTGAATCCCCATTTACTAATCATGACTTTGGTGAGAAGTTTCCCTCTAAATGCTCTGAGTAACGCAAGGGACATTTTGGGTATATGATTAGCATACCAAACAATCTTGTGGAAGGGGAATGGTGTACCTCTTTTGCGGACCATCTCCCAAGCTTGCCTGTACATGAACCCGTCCTCTTGTTGAGCAGCACCCGCTGGTTGAAGATATCCAGGTTTCGGCATCCAGACCCAAGTGTCATTACCCAGCCGCAAATTGATGTTGCGTAGGAGAGGCGTAACCTGGGCAATTTCCGCTCATCCGACCATGTGCCGAGAGCCCAGTAGTCACTTACTTTCCTCATTGATGAGCTAGGTGGGACATCAAACAGAGATTTCAAAGGCCCACAGTCTAGCCAATTGTCGTGCCAAAAAAGTGTTGAACGACCATCTTTCACTTTCCTTTTAATAAGTTTTTGGGATGCACTTCTACAGGCCAGCATCTGCTTCCATGTACCAGATTGTGTCACCATCCCAGATGCTGCAAAAAACCCACCTCTAGCCGAATATGTGCTTCTCATATGTTGCGCCCAGAGGGTATTGGAGTTGAGGAATCTACATGTCAGTCTAATTCCCGACGCGACGTTAAGGTCTTCCAATAACCTGATGCCGACTCCTCCTTCAGCCTTAGGCTTGCAGATATCCTCCCATGCCCACGCACGAGAAGTACCCCCGATGAAGCGCTTGCAAGCCGCCGATATAGTCCTCAGAATGGTGAGGGGGATGTGGAAAGCCTGCATCCAAAAGGCAACCATGCCATAGATCACCGATCTGACAAGCTCGATCCTCTTAGCAAGTTACAACATAGAGGAAGACCATCCCATAAGCCGCTTCTTGCATTTGTCCACTAGCATGCTGTACAGTGGAGACTTTGGGTATTTCAAATATAGAGGAAGGCCCAGGTAGGTGGTGATAGTGGTTGCAAGCTTAATGCCCAGAAAATCAGATAACATAACCTTGTGCTTGGTACCCTTACTAAACATAGCGCTGCTTTTGTTCCAGTTCACCTGGAGACCTGTATACCCAGTAAACTCACCCAGCAGATCTTTGATACCCAAGAATGATTTCTTATTGGCTCGACAAAACACAAGAAGGTCGTCTGCAAAAAGGAGGTGGGAGATGATGCCCCTGCATTTTAATGGCTGAATAGTGCCGCTATCAAGCGATTTTGCCATTAAAATGGAGAATGCTTCCATGACAATAATGAACAAGTATGGGGAAAGTGGGTCACCTTGCCGAATACCCCTGTTACCTCCAAAGTATCCCTCGGGAGATCCATTAACCATGACAGAGAAAGTGGCCGTTGATAAGCATTCTTTGATCCATTCTATAAACAGGTTACTGAAGTAGTAAATAAAATCCCATCTGGCAAAGAAAGTAGTAAATAAAATCTCGATTCACACTGTCAAAGGCTTCCTTCTGGTCCAATTTCAAACAGGCTCTCCCCTCCATAGGATTACTGACGTCTCTAATCTGTTCGTGGGCAATAAGGGTGGAGTCAGACAATAGTCTTCCTTTAAGAAAAGTGGCCTGGTTAGGTGATATCAACTCATGAATTACCACCTTGATTCTGTTGCAAATAATCTTACTGATGATTTTATATAAAACATTACAGCAGGCAATGGGTCTATAGTCCCCAAGACCCGTTGCATTGGTGTTCTTTGGCACGAGTGTAAGATTAGTGTGGTTTATTTGCTTCAATAGTTTGCATGATCTGAAAAAGACTTCACCGAATTAGTAACTTCTTCACCAATAACATGCCAACTGAATTGGAAAAAATGGCCATTAAACCCATCAGGTCCCGGTGCCTTGTCTGCTCCAATCTGAAAAACAGCCTGCTTTATTTCCTCATCAGAAATCCTTCTGATCAACCACAAAGAAGCATCAGTAGTTAGAATACGCTTGGGGGTCAGCGTAGGAAAAGTAGTCTTATAGTTATGTTGAGTGAACAAATCTTCATAGTAAGCAATGGCTTCATTCTTTAGGGACGCAATAGATTGACTGAGCCGACCATCTCCGTTCACTAAGTGGCTCAAATTGTTATGATTCACCCTCGCCTTCATTGCATTATAAAAAAACTTTGTGTTTCTATCTCCCATTCCCAAACAGTCTTGCCAACTCTTTTGGTGGTACATGTCCTCTTCAAGTCCCATAGCATTTGCAAGCTCCTTAATTGCCGAATGTTCAGCCATTTGCCTTGCTGGATTAGAATGCAGGTCTAGGGAGCTTCGAATTGTCTCTAACTTAATTCGGCAGGACTGCACAAGCTTGGAAGCATGAAGATCAGTAGCGCATTGCCGCAGCCTAGCCTTTAGAGACTTAAGTTTATGCGTATGTCGGAATATTGGAGTGCCGGAGACTTGGCCAATCCAGCTCTCTTCAACAATCTTTAAAAAATCGGGGCACTTGGTCCAATAATTATAGAACTTGAAAGGTTTTGGAGAGGAATGTACTTGGAGGTGTAAGTTTACGACCATAAGAGAATGGTCGCTAGAAGGGGATCCAGATAATAAATATAAGACTTCAGCAGTAGGTTGATCCAATCGACATTACAGAAGGCTCGATCGTGGCGGGTGGCAATGCGATCAACCCCGATACGATTGTTACACCAGCTCAAAATGCTCCCAGTACTTTTTAACTCCTGAAGGAAATAGTTGCTAATGAATTCAGAGTAATCATTAACCATCTTCTCTTCAAGCTTCCAGCCCCCACCTTATCTTTCGGAAAGAGTACACTGTTGAAGTCTCCCCCTAACAACCATGCCATGTTATTTACCCGCGACGCATCCGTCTCCAGCACCCCGTGAAGCTGTACCCAAACTGGGACTGAGGAGAGGATATCGCGCTCATGCTTGAGGGCAGAATTCCAGCGTTGCAACACAACCAGTTTCCCATCAAACATCCAAGGACCTCCGTGGAGAATCCTTTCACACTCTCCTCCATCTTCAAATTTGAAGCAGAAAAAGCCATTCTACACACTATAGATTTTTACACCTTTTTAAAGGTTCCAGAGTCTATCTACCTAAGCTCGAATCTATCTAAAGAAGGGAATTTCCCCCAAAACATACCCAACAAGGGAGAATTTCCATTGATCAGCTCCTCTTGCCAAGGCCGATTTTGCCACAATCGCCATTTCAGCACCATCCTCTTTGACCATCGGTGGGACATAGGCCATCCCTATATCTGAGTCATACTTCCGGATGTCGGTGCAAACATCCGCCCATGTTTTCTTGGATGCCTTAGTGTCAATCTTAATCTCCAAATTGGGTCTCTGAGGCTTTTTATCAAGCACCCGAGGGGCATTCTCAAATCTGCGAGGTTGGGCAATTGAGTTAAACCCCTTACCCCTCAGGAACCGGTTGTTGGGAAAACGATCTCCACCTCTCCCTGAGGAAGGCCCTCCAGCAGCCCTTGTGAACACACCCTTCTTACGTCGGTCAACAATCTGCCACCTATCATTTTGATTGCCCAGCTTACCATCTCCAACTAGGCAGCTGCCATTCCCATCAGAAAACCCCAGAATCCCGAACCTTCTTCAACATTGGAAGCCCTAACCTTTACCGAAGCCGATGGATCAGAATCCTTGCACTGGCCGTGACCAGGCGCCTCACCATCCCCCGCAACAACAGTTGAACCAACACCGCCATCATACCGTGGGTCGCCTTGATCGCCCCAGGTCGCCGCTCCGCAAGTTACAGGCTCCATTTGACTATATTCATATATATATATATATATATATATATATATATATATATATATATATATATATATATATGTATGTATGTATGTATGTATATGTATATATGGGTAAAGGGACCCTAAGGTGCCTCCTTATATTCAATATAAGGAGGCGCCCACATTTCCCCCCATTCTCACACATTTTTTGAAACTTTTTTCATAGGCTTATTTTTTACCTCATGGATGATCAATATACCAAATTTCAAGGGATTCCAATACTTTTTGAGCTCCATCTACTCCTTGCAACTTCGTGGGGTTTTCAGCACTTTTTCAGACCGTTAAAGTTGTAAGGGGTAGATGGTGGCTCAAAGAGTATTGGAATCCCTTAAAATTTGGTATGTTGATCATTCATGATGTGAACAACAAACCCATGAAAAAGAATTTCAAAAAAATTGTAGAAGATGGAGGGAAATGGGGGCGCCTCCTTAGATTTTCATCTAAGGATGCACCTTAGCTCCCCTTTTTTCTATATATATATATATATATATATATATATATATATATATATATATATATATATAGGGGCAATCTTCGGGTGCGAAAAATCCCGTACGAAAGCCGTGCGAAAACTTTTTTTTTATTTTTTTGAAATTTTTTTTTTCAAAAATTCTTTTTTTGATGTTTAATCCATACAATTATATACCACAGAGAAAATAATGGGTGAACCCGTTGGGCATTAGAGCACTCATCCACCCATTACAAATTTAACGGTCTCAAAACGTGCGAATTTGATGAAATGGCTTGATCGAAGGCCAAATGACATTATTTCTCAACCATTATTTTTTGAGGGGGGTATAACAACATATAATGAGGGTGGAAAAAAGAATTTTTGAAAAAAAAAATTTCAAAAAAAAGGTAAAAACATTTTCGCACGGTGCGAAATGTTCTCATTTGAAAATTTTCCTATATATATATATATATATATATATATATATATATATATATATATATATATATATATATATATATATATATATATATATATATATATATATATATATATATATATATATATATAAGTTGACTAGGATATATGGGTAGAGAGAGATTGGGGGTTCAGTTGACTGCGCCGGCCTTCAGGCCGGTCTCCGGCGCCTAATCCGACGCGTGGGTCGATTTCCAGCGTGTCCATCTGCCTTCGAGTTCCAGTGAGATCCCACCTTTTCGAAATCCGGCCGTTTCAGTTTTAGATCCGGCGTTTTCGATTCTCAAAGTTCCAGATCCGGTCGATTTTGTTTGATAGCAACCGCCGTCGACCTGTGTAGCACGAGGTCGTTCACGTTTGCATTCGCCGTCGATCTGCCTTATTCGCCGTCGAGTGCGCTAGTTCCGGTGGTCTGGATCTTGTGTGCTCGCCGGCATCATCAGATCAACAAGCGTCATCAGCAATCGTTTCCTCCGCCGTCTCAGGAAGTCCGACGCTCCGATTCCAGCGGCTCCGACGCCACGATCTGCGGCACCGGTGCCACGATCAACGCCTCGATCAGGCGAGATCTACAGGTGATTGCTCCGGCGCCTTGATCTACGGACCCGATCCGTCAG
Organism: Scilla litardierei; assembly: GCA_030789695.1. Lineage (NCBI taxonomy): Eukaryota > Viridiplantae > Streptophyta > Magnoliopsida > Asparagales > Asparagaceae > Scilla > Scilla litardierei. The sequence goes on along the minus strand of JAULAV010002190.1, from coordinate 12,224 downwards.
ATCGCTTCTATCGCGTCTAATCGCTTCCTCGCCTGATCTCTTGCTCAGGCGGCTGAGACGACTGCATTCCGATTGCAGTGATTCCGGCATCTGAGGTGATTGCAACGCCTTTACTCTGTGATCTCCTGTAGAGTTGGGTTGTTCTAGCATAGTGAATCCAGGTTTTTCGGTAGCTCTACCTCTGGGAAGTCCTTCATGGCTCCTCGGGGCCAGGTTGCTTCTCGGGGTTAGCCTCCGGATCTCGCTTCGGGGTTTCCCCCCCTCCGCCATGCTAAGGGGAGAGCTGATCCTTCATGTATCTACGCAGGCAACCCATATCATCGGTGTTCGTCGTACTGTCATCAAAGGATTAGAAATGCTACCACTAAAACAGTACCTACTACTGATGTTAATCAAATTGATAAAACAATTGGCAAACCATCTGCTCATTTGAGGGTGGCAAAATCGGGGCGTGAAGCATGGAGTTCCCTCTTTTCTGTAGGACGTTCAGTTGAGCAACATAGAAAATGTGAATACGTTCCACCCCGAGAGATCCCAACTGGTAAGGCTATCCCTTGGATCCCTAAAGAAGCGGTATCCGCTAATGTTGCAAAATGGAGTCGCACTCTTGCTGGCTATGTTGTGGGAGACAAACCATTTTACTCGCACCTCCGAGCATGTGTACAACGGTTGTGGCGGCCTAAAGGAAAGCTCCAGGTTCACTCCAGGGATAATGGTTTTTTCTTCTTTGAATTTGAGTTAGAAGAAGATTGCAGCAGAGTTCTCCAAGAAGGACCTTGGATGTTTGATAAAAGGGTGATAGTACTACGACGTTGGACTCCAGAACTTACAATGGATAGAGATCTTTTGTCCTCAATTCCTGTATGGGTGAGATTTCCTGACCTTCCATTGAAATTTTGGTCTACAGAATGCATTAGTATTATTGCTAGCTCTGTAGGTAAGCCTTTATTTGTGGATAAGGCTACGGCTTCTGGAGAACGGTACTCCTATGCTAGATGTTTTGTGGAAGTTGAGGCAAAGACAAAATTACCTAGCACCATTGATATTGCGGTGGAGGAGGAGGGAAATACGATCATTCGAATGGAGTACGAAAACTTGCCCCCAAATTGTTCAACGTGTGAATGTTTCGGACATTCCTTTGCCCAGTGTCCCTTCAAGAAGGTTTGGGTGGAGAAAACTAAACCATCTTCAAATGTGGATAGTAATGTGTTGGTTCCTGAAGCCACAGCAGGAGATCATTCAGCACCAGGTGAAGGTCAAATAGCTACAAAGAACCCAATAGATGCTGAGTACACTGCAGCAGTTGTTTCTGATATAGTTCCTAGTATTTTTGAGTATGGTGGTCCGTCTTCTGCGCGCCCTACGGAAAATGTCCGTATAGATGACCCTGACAATGTTGGTAATGAAGATGAGGCTGATGGAAACTACGAGGATGAGTGGATGGAGGAGTTTGATGGGGATGCTACTATGGAGAATCAGGAGTGGGAGGAGGAAATGTGCCACCTTGCATCATCATTGAAGTCGATTAAAAAGAAAAATATAGATCTCCCTCGACGGAAAAGTTTAAGAATTCCTAGGAATTCTAAATATTAGGACTCAAACGCTGAGTTGAGCAGTTGGATAATTTATGATTGTTTTCTTTAGAGTTTTTATGTTTTGGAGCTTTCTGTAATCCAATATTGTTATTGATGAGTTATATGAATAAAGTTGTTAACCATTCACAAAAAAAAGTTGACTAGGATCCATTCGGATGGATCAAACATGCGGATCCATCCAAGTGGAATTTAAAGATAGAAAATGTAAATATAAAATCCGACCGTTGGATGTCATCTAACATGTCTAAACTAGCTCCAAAAAAAATTTCAACTAATTTGGACATGTTTTGCCCATGCATCAAGTGGTTGCAAAATTAGCCGATTTTATTACTATTCAAAAACATCGATTTTGCAACCACTTGATGCATGGGCAAAACATGTCCAAATTAGTTTAAATTTTGTTTGGAGCTAGTTTAGACATGTTAGATGACATCCAACGGTCGGATTTTCTATTTACATTGTCTATATTTAAATTCCACTTGGATGGATCCGCATGTTTGATCCATCCGAATGGATCCTAGTTAGCGCGCACACACACACACACACACACACACACACACATATAACAAATATATCACTAACATTAACATGTATTATATATTTAAAAACTTACGCATATATGTACACACACACACACACACACACACACACACACACACACACACACACACACACACACTAACTATTATTAATATAACCCAATGTTCGTATGAATTTAGTCACTCACAGCTTTGGTTTCCCGTGATCTCGAGTAAGCAGGTGAGCGACGACGGGACAAGCTCAGGCGGTGTCTGAGTCTGAGGCGAGTAGCAGCGTCGTGGGTCGTTGGAGAGCACGTGGAGGAGGGACAATGCGCTGGAGGTTGAGAGCTAACAACGAATGGGCATTGTCAGAGAGTTGAGGGTGTTGGAGTTCTCGCTCTAGGTGTGATCGCTACGATGGGAGATTGGAGATGATGTTGGTGACGACGTCGACGGTAAAGTGGACATGGTGGCACTGGAGTTGGAGTGAGGCGTGGCATCGAGGTTGAAGAGTTGCGGGAGTTGTAGGCAGAAAAGATAGTCGTGGTTTCGATGGGAGGAGGAGGTCGACGAGGTGCTAGGAGGCGGAGGGGGTGGTCGCGAGTCTACAGGTGGGTTGAGAGGAAGTGGACGTCGGTGGAGGGGATAGAGATAGGCGAGGGCCAGTGGTAGTTAAGGGGGGCTTGGGTTGCTGGATGCGAGATCAGAGGCGAGGCACTGCGGGTTTGAGGAGGTCACTGGGTTGCGATAGAGTTGAGGGAGCTTGGGTCAATGGAGGGATCGGGTTACGGGGTTCTGTCACCGTGAAGGGAAGGGGGCATGGGCAGACATCAGTTGTGTCGTCGAAGGGGGTCGTGGTGATGGGATGGAGGTGTGGTGTCCCGACGGTGAGGAGAGCTGGGGATGGATGGAGGCTGCAGGGGTGAGAGGAGCGGCGCTGGAGTCTGAGGTGGAGAGAGGCGAAGGAGGTCGGTGGGGAGGTAAGGTTGCGGTGAGATGTTTGACGGGGCTGCCGTGAGTTTGAGGCGGGGAGGTTTAGCAGTGACATGGGTAGGGATTTGGATGCTGAAGAATTGGAGGGTTGAGGATGGTTGCAGCCGCTGTGTGGGATTTTGTTTGGTTCACGAGGGGAAGGCGGGCTTAGGGTTCCTTTGGGGTTCTCGTCTTGGTTTGTAGGGGGAGGATGAAGCAAGGATGGGATGCTATGTCTTTGCTTTTGAAGGGGGATAGAACGTGCACGAGATGGTGAGATTCTTATGCACGAGATCGTACGTAAGAGGGGGAGAAAGATTGCATTGTTGATATTTATCCTGCTGGGTCGTTGCGAAGATATTAAAGGTTTGTTGTTGAGATTTTCCAGCGCAATATGGAGAGGGGGTTGCGTGCGTGCATGGGTTACGTGGGGGTTTAGTTAGGATTTTATTAGGTTTTATTAAAACTTATTATGATTTATTAGGATATTTTAGGATAAATTTGATTAGTAAGATCAATTTACTTAGGGTACTTAGATATAGGGTTTAAATTTGATTTAGAAAATCTAACTAGTTTAGATTTGATATGAAAGATAAGTCTAGTCAAGATGTTTAGATTTGATCTGAAAATCACTATAGTTAAAATATTTTGGATTAGAAGAATCCATTAAGTTAGGATATTTAGATTTAAGATTCATCAATAACAGATCTCGGAAGATTAATTCAGTTAGGATATTAGAATTTTTAAGATTTTGTAGGATAAGGTTTGGTTAGGGAAGTCGATTTAGTTATGATAATTTGATTAGGAAATATAATTTGATTACGAGAATCAACCTGATTAAGATTTGATTAGGAGAAATCGATGTAGTCAAAATAATCTGATTATTTACGATTTTGCCCCTCGACTCGACGTTATCCAAAAATTATAATGAAGATTTCAATGCGATCGTGGAGCCGTATGATCACGAACACAGGGTCCGATCACGAGTACGAGCAATGGAAAATAATAAATAAAATCATATAGTAATTACTCAAATAATCAATTTATTAATAATATATGTACGAAATACATACGCATAGTAACATGCCATTACAGTTTTCCACTTTCTGCGAATTTTATCCTTGGAGCTTGGTGGTCTAGCTCTTTTCAGTTGAGGAACAATCACTTCTGCTGCTGGTGGATTGCATCCATTCTTGGGGATGTCAATCCTAGCTGGAGTGTTAGAAGCGGGGATGTGTGATCTGACAATTTTCTTGTTGTTAGTAAATTTGTTCGATAACTGTTGAACAGTTTTTTTAAATGTAGAGGTTCTTCAGAATCTTATTATCACATTTCATAATTCTCGGATCATAGATTTTTATTTTATTTTTATTTTTGGTATTTTAAATGGTCAGTGGAGCTTCATGCTTCAATCGAGTTAAGCCTAGTGCCGGGAATGTGGACACATCAATGCACAGTCTTCGAGACGTATTTTTAACAACTCTCATGTTTTGTGGTGCAAGGTATCTATTTATTTAGGATGAATTTATCCCGATATAGATTCTAAGACGACGCTAAGTTCCTAATTTTATTCTCTGTGGTGATGATATAAGGATATTTGTAGTGCATCCAAACATCCTAAAATAAGATGTCGGTGTTGCACCATATTTTAATTGCATCGGAGGCTAAGTTTGACGACTTCAGGGCCTAAGACGAATCAACAATGCTATAGGTAAAATAGCATGTCCTCATGCAATGACCAACAACTAGAATTAACAATGGATGAGTAATCCATTAGAGTCATTTTAATAATCAACGCCGCCAACCCATTTTGGGTGTGAACACAAGCTTCAAGGTGTTCAAATTTTATTCCAATTTGTAGATTATTATTAATATCCCAGTATTATACATTATGCCTGCAATTTTGATAATTTATCCTAATAGCTTTAGAAAAGCTGGACCGCGGTTGGATAATAGGTTTACTTATGACCATTTAGTGGATAAATTGATAATTACAATAAGGTGCTTTATTGGCCCTTTCCGAGTAGTGGTTAAGTCCACAAATTTTCCCAAGTACTCTCAATGAAAAAGTATCATTATTTCATTTTTAAGGGAGATATTTTCATAATTGGGTTTACTCCATAATAAGTGAGATATGGAGATTCACCCTTCTGAAGAATCTTCTATTCTTTCGATTATATTCATGTGATTGGGATATGATGGAGGACATCATCACCGATCCTGGGTGTCTAAACCACTCGTATCAAAGTATAATCTTATACGAGTCTAGGCACAATTGTGTGCTCCGTTAGATTTGCTCCATTCTTCGAATTTCGTATGGTATGAACCTTTTGAAGGTACATTCACACGCTCATATATGACCTTCATGCCATTAATTTTTTCGAATCGTTATATACAAATATTCGATATTTATTTTGTCAGTTTCAATATGGATTTCGTATCGACGAATATCCTTGAACCTTGGTGCATTTCTTTTTTCATGTTTCCTGATAGTACTGGGCATCCTCATGTTTTGTTCAAGAGTTTACATGTTTTGCAATGCCTGATCCTCAAGTCAGACGTCTCATGATAGTACTTAGAGACAATTATTAGGGTGAGATGCTTTTGATAGCATGTGTCATGAAGGATCATGTGGATGGTAAAATTATCCACAATTTGTTTGGCAAGTTCACTTAGGAAAATAAGTCAAACTTATAACAACACATAACCATTTAATTGCAATATACTAAAATGCATAAAAACATAATAGTTTATCTCAAACTATGTTTTTAAGGCCAAAAATGATCGAAACAAATTAGATGCTGACGTGGATCCTTTCTTGCCGAGTTAGAGCTGCGTCAGTTGAATAAGTGGGACGCTAGGTTAGATGCACCAGAGTCATTGGTGGATGGATGTTTACTTGCGATGCTTGTTCGACCCTCGAACGGATCGAGTCTCAGTCGATCGATGTTGAGAAGCTTATGCACGACCTTCTCGCAGGATCAAGATGCGATAATTTGCAGCACAAGGAAGTGTTAGGGGGCGGATCTGGGTCCCGACCCAAATCCCCTCCGATTCTTAAGTTATAATGGGACTTAAGAGAGGGAGGGAGCTTTGAGCAGCTGAAATCGACCCACGGAGGCTCGTCTCGAGTCTGTCCTCGCAAGATCTTTAGTGGAAGAAACATAAGTTGAAGTATGTGATCCCAGAGTATCAAATCTCGTACCTTGGGAGTTGGAACCCTTTCAGCATTGGCCTTTCGGTTATTTATAGATGTTGGTTCGACGATTGCGAATAACCGAACCTCATTGATTTGGGTGGGATCTTCTCCGGGAATGGTGATAACGGCCGCCTATTTACTCGGTCTCATTAACTCCGCCATGGGTATCCGCAGGAGTCTAACAGTCGGGTGAGCCGTTCTCTAGACTAATTATTACTCTGCCTTAATGACAGATTACGGGTTGTAGGCTCTAAATGGGTCGTACATATTGACACCATTTTCACGGGCTATACCAATGCGCCAACAATGGCCCCCACCATTCGTGTCTCAGGAAATGTTGCTGATTGAGAACACATGATGTGTATTCTCCTTAAATGGACACGGTCTTCGAAATGGCTTATTTGATTTGTACCACCAAAAACCTTTCGTTTCTAAATCAATCATTACCATTTCTTGAGGTTGGGTCCAGACACGTGTCTCTCATCGGTCAGCTGTTTATGGAGCTCCTCTATATAAAATAAGAGGATGAGAAGAAAAAGGCTTTTGTTTGATCTAGATCCTAGCCTAGAGGGGTGTGTGAATAGGCTAATAAAATATTCTCGTGCAACCCACGAGAAATCACACGCAATTAAAAACACAAGCAGGGTAAATAAAATGCATACACAGAATACGCATCAGATTTGCCCTGGTTCGGTCGCAGCAACGACCTACTCCAGCCCCCAAGCAAATACTAGCATTAATATGTTCCTTCTGTACACCTACAATGGGGTCCTAGCTCCAACTCCTCAACTAGACTGTACCACACTCGACAAAGTGCAGAACCCTATCAACCTAGTAAATGCGTATCTTGACCGCTACAACACGTCAAGACCCTCTTGTCTAGCCACAACCAGGCAAGTCCCCAAAAGAACAAAAAGATGGTAAAGTTTCCCCTACAAAGATTTACACACAATCACAAATATAATGATAAAGTAAAGGGTTTAGAAATACTCAGATTGTGATGGTGTGTCATCTCTATCGTTCAGCACTGTGTCAGGTTCAGTCTGGCATAAACAGTGTCTCGATCTGACTCCTAGATCTCAAGTTGTAGCTTAAATAACACTCTGGTCCATGTGTAAAGAAATCCAGTACAAAATTAATTTAATTCGGTCTGTGCACACAACAACTCCTTTAAACTTTTAATCCACATCAGCTTTTCATGCAAACCCCTAACCCACTTTCGCCTGGGGCTCGACATCTTCGATGGCGCTTCGTCTTCGACATCCGACTCAACGACGGCTCTTCACAACGTGTGGCTCTCCGACGGTGACACAACTTCGATGGCGGCACCCTCAGACTCGAAGGAAGCAGTATGATCTTCCCTTAGATGGCAGCCTCCACGACGACGGTAGCTTACGAGGAGAACTCCGGCGACGAGCTTCTCCTAGCAGCACGCTGATGATCGGTGACTAGGGCAGCACGGCAGCTGATCTCTCCTCCGCAGCAGCATGAAGAACTCGTCGGCGGCAACACAAAGGCTTTGTGCTCATGGCCACAAGTTCACAAATCTTCTCGATAGCAAAGGATTGTCTCGTTGGTATGTCACGACGACGAGGAAGCTTTGGACGACAGCAGTTAGGAGCATGCAGCGAGAGCTCATCCTTTTGTCAGCAAGCCCCAGATGTGGAGATCCCTTGGTCGATAGGCAAGGGTGCGTGAGTTTAATCCTCAGGGAAACAAGGGAGTTAACGTTGTCAAGGAGATGTAGCAGCAACGAGGAGCTTGACAGCGTGGGCTCCTTTAAGAGGACGATGCAACGAGAGAGAGAGAGAGAGAGAGAGAGAGAGAGAGAGAGAGAGAGAGAGAGAGAGAGAGAGAGGCGAGAGTTGTTGATGAAGATGATGCACGACTTCTCAAGGCCTCTTTGCGTGACTTGATCTTCTTGTTCAGGATGCGTGAGTTGATGACGCACCCTTAGATTTGCGGTAATGGTGGATCTCAATGGAGCTTGGCAAGACAGTTGATGGGCTCATAATTTGGATGATGGAGAAGGGAAATTCTGGCCTTGCTAATCTTGCAGCAAGGTGATCAAACCCTAGATCATATTTTGGTTGGGGAAAGGGGTTTGATACTTGGAAGTTAATGTGTTGGCCGTAATATGATATGGAGATTAGGGCATTTGCATTGATATTGGCAGGCCTCTTTTTATCTATTTTTACAGCACCAAATATTTGTGGAGAGTGGGGGGTTTATATTGCTAAGTCTAAAAACCCTAGGTATGGGCATGATCTGCATGTGGAGAGCTATGGGATGAGATCAAATTGGCAATAGAAAATTTTTAGGAGATTGAGTATTTGTTGGAATTTTGTATAGGAATAGGATATGGAATATAGTTTGAGCAAATCCAACTTATTGATTTCAATCGATCCCATGAGATATTCTTCATCCTATCTTGTATTTGACCAAGTCCAATTTCTTTGTAAATAGCACTTCCTCTCTCCCAATATGCTATAAGAATAGCAATTCCTCCATCGCATTAACTAAGTCATCTCCTTGAAGAAATACCCCTTTGCCTTTCCTGAAACACACTTAGCACACGGTAATAGCTTCACGTTGATTTGTTATCATCAAACTAGAATCCTAGATCGTTGCTTCCAACAGCTTTCGTGCTCCACCTCCATTTTCTTTTTGAAAGCTCGACTCTTTCATTGCTTCCTTTGGAGTTTGCTTGATCTTAATAAGGTATCATCCCTAACCGATCTTGATTCCTCTTTAAATCCAAATACATGAGCCATCTCGTGGTGCGCCTTCGACCTCCTCAGCAGGACGATGTCCCTGGTGAAGGGAAATGGGTTTGCATAGAACCGGTGCATCCCATTCATCGAAGGGATTCGAGCTCAAAGGTCCCCCAAGTGATTCTGGAGAAGGTGCCGGAGTTCTCCTATGATCTGGTTGCTGAGGTTTGGTCAGATTGCCTCTGTCCTCCTTATAGGGTTAGTTTGCCAGGATTTGACGAGGGGCTTGTTTTCCTCAGAAGAGAGAGGTTAGAGTGTACCCCAAAGATTTTCGTCTTGGGCTTCACTTTCCTCTTCACACCTTCAACATAGAGGTCCTATGCTCTTCGAGGCTTTCTCTTTATCAACTTGCACCCCAAGCCATTTCTCCCCTGGTCTATTTCGTCGTCCTTTGTGAGCTTTGTGGGGTTCGACCTTTGACGTGCACCCGGTTTGCAAGCCGCAAATGGCCGGGGCCCCTGTGGAGGTTTAGATATTTGTAACCGCAAGCGCACGGTGTTGTAGTGTGGCTTGGGGGTCGAACACAGGGAGGCTAGGATGTGCTTGTGTCAAAGAGGACCAAAATCACCCCGTGGGCGAGCTAGCCCAGATCGGATGATGGGTTGTCACAGTAAAGGAATGCAAGGTATAGACAATATGAAGAAAAACCTGGGACTCTGGTTTCGACCCCAACGAGCGGCTCTCGCCGATACGACCTACGGGTAGGATGGCGATCGGAATTAGGGTCTAATGGTGAGACGTTGTCTCTAAAAGTGGTACCCGGCATCCCATGGGCCCGATATTCCGGTCGGTGCCCAGGATGATACGCCGGACTTCCCGGGTTTGATCAGTGGGCACTCCCGTGTCCATTAACACTGATCGAATCTGGGAGCACTAAGCTCGAAACGATAACTCCCAACGTCTCGTCCTGCCGCTCCCGCATGCTAGGATTCGGAGTCTACGCTAAGGGCGTGAGCTATGGCTAGGGAGTCAACCGCCAAGTTTATTCCCCCTTGGCCCAACGGTCAAAGGAGGTCTTTTTTCCGCCGATGACAATAAAACACCCCGCGTAACCGTTAGATTCCTAATCCCTATCGATTTCCTAACCCTATGGACGCATCGGGAAGAGCCCCCGAAGGGGTTTCCGCTAAAATCCCGGATTTGGGAACTACTCACAAATATTCATTAAAAAGCGATCTAAATGAAAATGGACCGTTAAAATCATAATCAGACAATAGGAATGCAAAGATAGTAAAGCAATTAAGATAATACTAAAGTTTTATAAAGATCCGAAAACTTACAAAAAATGGAAAATTACAGCCGTCACAAAATGAAGAAAACAGTAAAAAATAACCAACTCCCGAATCTGGGAAACCTAAGGTTCTATTAATAGAAAACGACATCACCCGATCGGTTGACAAGTCAACCGGTCGGGTGAGCCGCTTCACAAAATAACAGTGCAAAGCGGATTTTCACCCGGTCAGTATGAACCGGTCGGTTGGATCTTGGATGCGGTCGGTTGGATCTTGGTGCCGACCGGTTGACTTTTGGTGCAGACCGGGTGAGTAGACCGGTTGGAACTTCAAGTCTTGGATGTTGAAATTCAGCTACAGGTCGGGTGAAGGTCACCCGATCGGTTGGCAATCAGCTCCGAATTCCAGAGACATTGAGCTTCTGACCCGGTCGCTGAACCGACCGGGTGACTTCTCGTGAGCTCTAAGCTGCACCCGGGTGGTGCACGCGTGCATCACCCGATCGGTTGGAGATGACCAACCGACCGGGTAAGGGGCTGAAAGATGCAATCTTCGTCGTTTGACCCCCTGGATCACGCGTGACTCCTCCCGTTGCTCCGGGGACACATGATATCATCGTTTTACGCCTCAAATGCCAGCAAACTTCTGTAAAACACGGAAAACACGGAAAAGTCAAAGAAAACAAGAAAACACAAGAAAACACGAGAAAACGAATAAAAGACGGCGGTAAAATACGGAAAAACACGGAAGAAAACGTCCGTAAATGTATGAAATATAAACGCACGTCAAAATGCCCCAAGCTGAACTCTTCCTCGTCCTCGAGGAAGACGAGTGAGAGTAGGAGCCCGGAGGGGAAAATAGAGAGAAAGAGAGAAAAAGAAAACTCTATATCCTAGATCGCCCGTCAGGGCCAACAAAATCAAAAACGACACACCAAGCAAGCAAACGCCAAATCATATCACTAAACCAAGGAGTACGAGTCCAAACAAGTGCTGTGGGCCCACGCGGTGAAGCGCGAGTGAGTGTGGTCGTGCGCTAGCGGTCGGTGTCACTATCTACGATGTGCAATAAAGCTCGATATACACAAATCCAGGAAATGACCCAAATATCGATTCGAATTTGAAATTGCGGTGAATATTAGCTCAAGCATGCATGAGAAGAATATAAGAATAGAAGCGTATCATGCATCGGGGACTCCACAACTAGGGTTAATGAAATCACACCACTATAGCCTAGATATTAGCTAAAAAGTTCCTAAGCCAAGTGTTTTTGAAACCGATGGGGGTTGAGATGATGTGGAGAAGAACACTTGGTGCAAATTCTCGCTTTCCCTTTATTCTCGGCAAGTAGGAAAATATTCACACAGGAATTTTTTTGGGTTTTGGGTATTTGTATTTTTTTTTGATTTTGGGCTATACAAAATTTTTCTTTCTTTTCTCTTCTTTTTTTTTTTCATTTCTTTCATTTCTCCTTTTTTGGATTTTTGGATACTGGGATATATACATGTGTACTCTCCCAAGTGGGAGAACGGTACACGACGAGGGGATTTGCACCAAGTAAAATAAAAATGAAATCGGATTCTAAACACTTGGGCAAAGGAAACTATTCTCTCTAAATAGAGCATGGGCCAAGTGGGTTATCCTAGTCCTCAATTATGGAATCCCGACACATGTGAAATGAAGCGTACGATATATATAGCATGCAGAAGAAGCAGACAATAGAAATAAGTACCGCATATTCATATCGAAACATGATAATCTAGGGGTTATTCCTGGACATGTATATAAAGTGAATCACAAAGTAGAAGTACACCACACGGCTAGGCACGACACACGACTCACAAAAAGCTAAGTGGATCCACGATGCGTGAAATGCAAGTGAACTCGAAATCCCAGGGTTAGTGAATGTGATTATCGATGCTATGCTAGGTG
>JAULAV010002189.1:0-25000 GCA_030789695.1 Scilla litardierei | reverse complement strand
GGAGTCTCTGGTTCTCCAACAGTCGCCTGTCGAAGAGTTCACAATCCACTGAGTGATTTCCAGTCGCCTGTCGAGCCTTCTACAGACGACTATGATGCACAGCTCAAGTCAACATTTCTATTGACTCTTGATGAGATTTTCGCATCAGCCGACTGATGCTCAGTTTATAATCGCCTGTTTATTTACAGTCGCATGTGAATTGGTCAATAATCGTCTGAGTAGCGTAAGTGCAATTTCTGCCTCTCTCTGTTTTTCTCCATCTCCTGCAGCAGTCGATTGATGAAGGATTTACAGTCGCCTGATTATTTTACAATCGACTGTATCCTTGTCATCAGTTTCTTATATGCTTTCTGGAGAAAAGAGTGCAGCTCTCCGTTTTATTCCATCCCCTGCAGCAGTTTCCTGCTGAAGGTTTTAAGGTGCATGTCCTGTTTATTGTCGACTGTATTGACTTCATCAGTCGACTGCTGTGGCTTAGATTATATCCGTTGGATATTTTCTACCCGTTGAACAATCGACTGTCATTTGTTCAGCAGTCGACTGTCAGTGACGTTTCTGCCCAGAAACTAGCCGTTGCAGCTTTTTGTTTTTAGCTGTTTCATTGGGTTTTGAGGGTTGATATAGGGTTCCTATATATATAAGAGGGCAGAGTTCATAGGAACTTCTTGATGCTATTGCAAATCATTAGAGATTAATTAAGCCACTCTCAAACTCTCTCATTTTCCTCTTTAAGCTCTCATTCCTCTTCATGCATTGAAGTCAGACTCAAGGGAAATCAGCCAAGTGCTTTCAAGCTTATCTCAATACTTGGAGATCCTATTCCATGCCTTGCATTCATCTATTAGTGAGCATCTCGTGGCATAGGTAAGAGTATTTATTTTACTTGGTGTTTCTTTGTAACACTAATTCTCTTTGTTGGAGTATATCTCTTTGTGGGATTAGGATATTCTCTTAGTGGGAATAAATCGCTTTATGGGAGTAACTCTCTTAGTGGGAGTTTGGTGTCCTAGTGTAGGGCTAACCCTAATTCTCTGAGTGGAAGTTAGTTATTCTCTAGGTGGGAGTTTGACCCCTGTGTAGGGTTGGTTGGGTCCTTGTGTAGGGCAAACTCCTCTTGGTGAGGTATCTCTTTGTGGGATTTGTATTCACTTCTCTTTGTGGAATATAGCGAATATTGGTGTGGCTGGACGTACCCAAGTTTGGGGAACCATGGTATATTCTTGTGTTTGCGTTTGGATTGATTGTGTCAATTATTTCCTCTTGCATTTATTATTCCGCATTTGCAAGTTTAATTTTAATTGGATAATTTATTCCCATTACACTATTCACCCCCTCTAGTGTGTTGTTGTTAGTATTGCAAGGGTAAGGCGATCCTTACAATCCTCAAGTTGCAGTAGGGTTAGGAAATTAATCTCACAATTTGTACCACTCTTGTGGGTTAGAATTGTGAGGTATTTAGGTAGCTCTCGTTGACGCAATGGCGGTAGCCGTCAACATAGCGGTATAGTTCGTCGATGGATACCCTCATGGCACGAGCCAGACATGGTCACGAGCCTTGGTTGGATCCCCCGATTTCCCTATTCGAATCCCAAAGATACCCCTTAAGCACATCAATTCCACAGACCGTGGGCATGACCTCAGTACGGGTTATCTAGGGAGGATCAATCGAAATACTCCCCTAGATCCCTAATTCAACATGGAGATCCAGATCTACGTCTTCCCCCTAGGATCCTAGGGCTAACCCATCAACCCTAGAAAGGACTACTCATACATGGCAATATTGATGAACACAAACACAATTTTTAAGAGAGAAATCATCATAGCAATTGATAGAATATAGATTTAGAAACTTACAGCAAATAGTAGATCTCAAAGAAAAAACTTAGATTCCAAGAACGTGAGAAATAACAAATAGATTCCAATGTTTTCGATCCAATATTCTTCAGCAAAAATTAATCTAAAAACTAACAAGAATTCGCCTGAGCTCTGCTCCAAAAACTATTCGAAAACTAGAAAATGAATCGCCTCCTCTCGACGTCGCTAGCTCCCTGACTTCACTCCCCTGAGATCGCACAACAAACAGATCCATAAGATCCTTCAAAAAAATGGCCTCAGCGTCATCGACCGAGTAGGATGCTCGGTCGAGCAGTACGTAGCTCGGTCAGTTGCTCGGACCGAGCAGTTATACTGCTCGACTGAGCACAACAGGAAATCGAAATTCTCCCAAATCTTCACTCTGCCTGCACAGGCCGAGTCAGCTCCGCTCGGTCCGAGCAGAGAGATGACTCGGTCACTGAAGAGTTGCTCGAGCCATGCACTGGATGAGTCGGTCTTCAGAATGAAGGGCTGCTCGACCGAGCAGATGCGCTGCTCGGTCCGAGCAATCCCCATATCAGCTCCATTCTCCTTCTTTGCGTCTGCTCGACCAAGCAGCTGCTCTGCTCGGTCGAGTCATATTGGAAACTCCTAGCTGAGGCTGCTGAAGCTCCTCTCTCCCTCCTGCTCTCTCCTCCACTCCTCCCATGGTTCCCAAAATATGGCAAACTTCTGTAGAGCTTCGCCAACGAGCTCACGGGCGTGTTAGATGTGTCCATATCCATGTCGGGTCCCAAATCGCTCTAAAATCCCTGAAAACTCATAAAACACTATGAAACTCAAATATAACGTCAGAAATACGATATTGTAGGAAAATATGAGATTTGGGTGCGAAAATGATATGGAATGTGATGCAATGATGATAAGAAAAAGGTTGAAAATATGGACACATCAGTTAGCCATTACTATTCCTCTATGAGGTGTATTTTATATTCCATTCTCTTTCTTTTGTTATTCCTTGTAGATTCTATGCTCCCCATGTTACCATTTTTACACTTTTATAACTTTTTTGGGAACATTAGGCTTACTTAGGAGACAGATACAAAGGCGCGAGCTCTCCCAGTTTCTATATTCCTATTTTTATAAATTGTTCTGGAAGAAGACACATTAGCCTCGCTAAGGTGACAGATACAAACGTGTAAGATCTCCCTATTTCTATTGTTGTAGATTTTATTTTTATTTTCAGCTTTTGAAGAATAAACATAGCTCAAGGGGCCAAATACCATGGCACGATTGTCATGCATTATCATATATTTCTCACTAATTCTGCCAAGTCACGAATTCAATGATCTTATTATTATTATTTTTTTCAAAACAGAATTATTGTCTATGCCTAGATTCAAAAATCTTGCCTCATGAGGTGAGATCACTTAGCAGTGATATCGCATTGTTTTGGTGTCCATATAGGTCTGTTATTAGACCATATATCTTTTAGGACCTATTTACCATGAGATGCTCATCTTTAATACATGTTTCTAGAAGATGACAAAAATAACTTTCACATTATCCTTTTGCATCCATTCATTTGTATTTTATAAGGGAAGAAGGGTATTGTTATTTAAGTTGAACTTCAGGTACAATTGCCAATATAGATAATAATTATTCTAAATTTTGAAAATAATAATTGCGCTATGTGCCATTATGCATAATTATTTATAAGCACATTTGCATGATCATATATCAATTTATTAAAATGATAAAATATTTCATGCAGAAAAAATATAGATCAAATAAGCTAATTGTGTGGATCGACCAGCCACTGCAAATAAATAATGTCCACAGTCCAAATAATACAGTCTCTTTTTACATAAATGAAAAAGTGCAACTTTGCTAAAGGACTGTAGTCTAGCGGCATTTACCTCCGCTTCCTAGTGAGGCCACCAGGGTTCTATCCCTAGTGGATGCAGAACGCACGCGCGCCTTTAACCAGCTTTCCGATGTATCAAAAAAATTGCAACTTTGAAAACCACATGGGTCCCATAAAAATCTTCTTCATCAGGGGTGGCCTCTGCCTTTATGGAAGTAGTCATCGGCCATGATCATTATATTACTCACTACATTTTTTGCTCATAAAAAAAGAATAGTGCAATAAAATAAAAGTGAGACTAAGGCCGATCAAAAACCATAATATAGCCATTCATGTGAAAATTGTGCTCAAAACATTTTCAACACATATCACATAATAGACATAATATTTACATGATATGAAAATTCAAATATTTTTATGCTTAATAATTAATTGGACTGTGAGGAAACATTAGATTAGGTGACTAGCGGTAAAGCGGTCACTAGATCCTCATAATTAGTAAGCAAATTCTTACAAAAATAAGCCAATTATATTCCAGAAACATGTCAAATAATATGTGATACACAATAGATATAAATAATTCTAAAGCAATTAGCAACATAATTAATAACCATGCAATGATATTATAATCAGGGTTATATGCCAATTAATAATACTTGTTGTATGCCTTGAATTATGTCGCTCCCTCGCCCGAAATCTCTTGGGAATACGACCAATAAAGGTATTTTGGAGGTCTATGGTGGAAGCACAGGGTCCGGTACGATAGGGTCTTGTTCAGAAAAATTTGAAAACATGGGCAATACCCTTCTATTTATATTATTTATTATCTATCACCTCTCCCCTTTTATCTTTTTCTTATTTTCTTTTCTTTCTTTTCTTTTTTCCTATCATTTGTTGTGGGCCGAGGCCCGTGGCATGTGATGCGGGCTTCGGCCCGCAATGGATTTTTTGTTATCAAAACCTAACAAGGGTTTGGTGGGCATTGCCGTTGTTGTAGCGGTAGAGTAGGGGGAAACGATGCCAGTGTTAGCAATGCATCACCGCTGCTGCAATGACATAGGGTCCGACTGCTCCTGGGTCACCGACCAGTGGTATATAGTTTTTGGCAGCCCATATGGGGCTGTCGGCCGATTGGTCGCCACCTCTCCCCCAGAGAGATGTGCGTGGTTGGCCGTCACCCTAGGGTCAGCAACCGATGGACTTCATCTTCTCCCTTATTATTATTATTGTTTTTTTTGTTTTTAATCTTGGGTATCAATGCACAAAGAATCATGGTCATGATTAATTTTACTTGGTTTTTAGATATACCTCAAGAACGATTGAGACAGACGCTTGATTGCATTGGTCATCCATGCACAAACAAAGTCTGGTTCTTCAACGTCCAAACGAAAATGATCTCTTAAGCCTCCGTCATCTGCCAAAGCTTTCTCAACGTTCGGTCTCTCTCTATTTTCAAGGAAAAGAGTAATGATAACGTGTTGTGGATTACTTTCTGCAGGAGACCGCATGCCTTTATTTATAGGGGAAGAGTTCATAAAAAGGTATACTACATCATGTAATAGGAGAGACTATTCATAATCAAGATAGACTATTCATAACGTTAAAAAAAATTTCTCTGCCATTTATTTGTACTTTTTTTAATTTTCTTCTGAATCGACTCAATGTAGCAATGAAATTGGCAGAGGATGCTGAGGGGAATGTAAATCCATCGTCTTAGCCCCAGATCCCACCACCGCCCATCCTCTAACCTGCTAATCTATCGTCGTCTTCCTAATCCGACATAGATCCACCTAATCCGATGTTGAACTACTCGGTCCACAACAGAGCCGCCTATGATTCACCCTGATCCTCCACGATCTGCCAGGATCCTCACCCGATCCTCCCGGATCTTCTCAAATCATCCACTGACCTACCGTTGACCACCTGAGCGAAGGGGGAGATTTGGCGATCGATGATGGTTAGGTTTTTCACTACGCCGCGGCCCTTCTTCTTCTTCTTCTTTTTCTCTGGTTGGTATCACACCATCCATTGCAGTAGTGGAGGAACCTGGTCCTTGCCGTCATCATGATGGTGGGGCTCCTAGACCACCATTGGATTTATGGAAAGATCTATTCTCCATGAATACTACTTTCCAGGAGCTTGCATTATTTTCCTCCCAAGAGCCAAAGATAAACTAGAGATTGAATTGAATGATGGTGAGGTTGAACTGGATAGGGTGAGATGGGATCATACCCTCGTGGGTTACGTTCTTTGATGCAGACAGTCCTATTTGGGACTCAAGGCTGTCCTAGGCCATATGTGGAAAGGTACGACCCTAGTGGAGATATCTTCTCTATCAGAAGAATGTTTTCACTTCCAGTTTGGAAATGAAGATGATATCCTTAAGGCTCTTGGTTCGATTTGGTCGATTGTTAGAAGGGCTCTGATCTGAAATGCTTGAGCACAAACATTAAACTTTTAGGAGACTTGCTTTCATTTTTCCAAATTGGATCAGACTCCCTAATCTTCCCCTTAAGTATTGGGGAAGATTTTATCAGCCGGTTATGCAGTTCAGTGTGCATCCCCCTTTATACAGATCAAATAACCATTTTGAGAAAGAGATTGGCATACCCCCATGTGTGTGTAGAGATTGATGCAAATTCAAAGTTGTTGAGCCAGATTTAAGTGAAGCGTAAGAATGGATCAGGATTCTTTAAGGAAATCATTTATGAGTGGAATCCCGATATTTGTCAGAGATGCAAGTGCTTCGATCACAAGACAGCAGTATGTACTACCAAGTAGGAATTTGTTTCTACTCAGGCTGACCAGGTCAAGGATATGAATGCTTATGAGGGGAAAATGAATTGACTGGAGAATCTACAAATTCTTATTTCCATTGGAGGTGTCTCTTCGAATGCAGCGCTTCTCCGTCGAAGAGGGGTGAGATTGGTTGTAATGTTATGCTGACTATTTCTCCTAAAGTGATTAGGAACTAAGTAGAGGGAGATAGTTTGGACGTTGTTGCTAGAAGTGGGGGCATTCGTCATTCCTATAAGAGCGCTAGCCAGGTGTCGTCGCAGGCCTCTTCTGTGGGCAAGTCGCTCTCATCAAACCAGTCTTCGTCTTTAAACTATGATGGATCTGAGGACAAGGGGATAATATATGTGGTGGCAAACCCGGATGGTATCCAACTCCAAAATTAATCTTGATGGCCACCTATTAGTTTGCATGATTTTGTGAAATATATTGTTTCACTAGAGTTTGATGCGACTAATAAGGTTGTAATTGGTGGAGAGTTTTTTAAGGTCTCATCTAAGCAGGCTAAGAGACAATGAAGAAAGTTGCTAAGGTGACTGTTAAAGCTTCTCCTTCTTAGTGTAATTTGCGCTCTTCCCAAGGCTTGTGAAGCTCACTGGGTATTGATTTTGTTGGGAGATGTGTATGCCCTCGAGGTAATTTATCTCTGTGTACAAACATCTTGTTAGAAATGATAGTAAGCTGTTTGCTAAGAATTTATCTAAGTTAATAATAATATAGTCTACATTAGAACTTAGGTAAAGCCCTGAGACTTGATTTGAGGACCAACGAGTATCGAGATGAGGATATCGATCATGGAAAATTGATTGACCGTTTGTAGCATAAGTCTAAAATCGTTCGTGGTCGTAGATGTTTCGAGAAAAGAATATTGATACATCGGCTAGACCATTGTGTCTTTGTCTTCACCATGGGGTGGTGACGATGATCTTATGGTTGTTCGACTTGGCAAAGTCGAAGACGAGACATATTTGATCATTGGAGAATGAGTTCACTGAATGACCCAACAAGAGTTATCATATGGTTAATAATAACTAAGCTGTCAGTGATAACTCTCAGTGATGATAGGTCAGTTGGTCCTTAGACTTGAGGTCATTGTACGAACCTGTACGTGAACGATGTCACTTAGATCTCTACCTCGCTTTGAGGCAAGGCCCGTTGAAATGTCCTTGGTTGGTGACACTTGAAGCATGCAAGGAGAGTAATGACCAAGAGAGGATTTGCATCTCCCGTTAATGGGGAGTTAATGTCGCACGTGTTAGTTTGGTATTTAGTAAAAATTCTGGCTAGAGTATATTGGAAGAAGTCCAACATTATTTGACTAAATATCGATGGAGACTAACTAGTTTCGAGCTACTGGGGTTGACAGTTCACCATACCCTAAACTTGACTAAGCGGCATAGTTTTTACGAATAGACTTAAACTACGGTATTCATCACGGACACAGCTAGGGTGGTCCCAACAGTACTCATATCAATGAGTTAACCACATAATTATGATACAGAAATAGGGACGCCACCAACAGCTCGTGGTCTCTGTCGTCTGGTGTTTCCAGACCCATCTGTCGTAGGGTCAAGCTGTAGGGTCTCACACAGAGTGAGACCTTTCTCAAGTAATAAGTAGAAATTATGGAGATAATACATCTGATGTATGGGAATTAATTGTGTCGCAAATAGTTTGCAATATAAGCTTTATAATTTTAAAGATGTGGGATTCTTGCATATGATTCAAAATGATTTAAATACGTCGTAAAATATTTACAAGCATATTTAATATAATAAACGCATAAAATATGGTTACATGGATGTCAGAATTGTCCTGGTGAAAATCCAGGTTCAAACGGCGTCAAAAACCGACTAACATAGCCTTAAAACATGCCAAATAGCCCATATAGGGCATTGCAGGTCGGGCGTGTCCAACCCGCGGGCGAGATCCACGTCCGTACCTGCGAGCGCCCAACCCGCTTGGAGGGCGGGCGCCTCCGCCCGCCCGCCCATGCAGGCAGGCACCCATCCCTGGCAGTTTAGTACCGCCTGTCTATACAAGCGGGCGCCCAGCTTGCAGGCACCCGCAAAAGATGGTGGGGCCTACGTGGTAGGCCCCACAACAAGGGTTCTGGACCCTAGGTGACATTTAACAGGCGGCTAGGTCCATGCACAACGTAGGGTTTTTGGCTAACTTTGGAGCTTCGTTTGAGGGGACAAATGAACTTGGAATGTAGCGTCGTTTTTTCCTACGCGTATTCAACCCTCTTCGCAATGATGTTTGACATCACTCTTGGAGATCCACGGTGGGAGAGATTTAATATACCAAACATGACTTCGTGAAATGCATGTTTTGTGTTAAGTAAATTCTCCAAATGCGTTTAGTCCCACATCGGATATGGAGAAAAGGGAAGGGGTCAGCCGCCTATATAAATAGGTTCCAACCCCCGCCTTGAAAATTGCACCAAGCTTCAGATCTGCTTAGCTCCATTAAACATGAGCAAGCCCGGATTAAAGCTTTAATTATTATTCCCTCTTTCTCCCATTTCTTCCTTGATCCTGATTGGGCTATATCAATGCTACGAAGGAGTTCGGATCAGATCCGAAGTCTTGACGCAGGATCCACTCAAGGTGAAACTTTCTGGAGCACGTGGTTGGCTCGACGACACGGAGATTGCTCGCCTCGGGACGTGGTTTAGCTCAGGAGAAGCAGCTCAGCTCCAATGCGAGGCATCACTTCTGGGATTAAAGACATGTTGCTGAAAATGATGCTTCGCGCTGAAGTGAAGTGGAATGTATGTAGTTTAATATTCATGTGTTTATAATTGCAATAAATTGTTAGATCTATCTTTAGGGGTTTATCGGACCCAACCTCGCGATAATAGATATACTGGCTAGGGTTAATTTCTTTAGGGTACTTAAAACAGTTTAGTTGTTTTCTGCTGCATTGTTTTGCTTTTGTCGAACGTCCAACTTAGGCGGGAGGTCGATTTTCTAGCCCTAAGGACATAAAAAAAGCTTCAGTGGTATCAAAGCCATGTCTACGTAATCTGTAATTTTATTGCAATTTTAAAGTGCATATGATGCATCATGTTTTTCCATGAGATGGAGGTTTATTATTAAGCTATTTAAAATTGTCGTTCCCATGTGATGGTTTTATTTTCGGAAAACTGGTTTTTGGAAATTAGATCTATTTTAAAATCATGTAATAATTTTAAAAATTAGATCTTAAAAATTAAATGATGCTTATTAATTTTTATGTAACTTAAACTTATGAGGTAATTTTTTAAGTTGCATGTTAAGCTAAAATTTTTAGGAGATAAATTTTTAATTGCTCTGTTATCATGCTAAAATTTTATGAGATAAAATCTTTCATTGATAATTTTAATGGTTATTTCTTTTCTTGCTTATTATGTGATTATAAAAAAAAATTTAGGTTAGCCATTAAAATTTTTCTAAAACTTATGAGATAATTGTTAGATAGATGTGCTATGTTTTAAAAATTGTTGCAATTATTAAATGCCTAATACTTGATTAGGGTAGCCGACTATGATTTAATTTGTTGCAACTTGTATTTTTAAATACATAATAGGTGATTAGGATAGCACCCTAAAATTCCTTATAGTTGATAAGGACCTTAATAAAGTTATTAACGAATCCTAATAATTTTGAATTTTAGGATTCAACAAGTTGATAGGATTAACTAGTTTTAATGAAGCCATATTAAATCATTGTTACAGATACAAATAATTAGTATACTTAAAGGATCATGAACCAATGTGTAGCATTTTTGTGACTAGTGTTGTGGATCACCTCAGCTCAACTAGGATGGTGATCATAGCCTAGCCAAAACCCCTGGCCGTGTTTCGCTGGACCAAAAGGATGTGAATTATTATTATGTGAAACCAGTGATTACATCTAGTCTAATATGTTAAAATTCTTCTTCAAGATTAGCTGTAACCCTCCTTGTTTTAGATGCAGGCAACTATAAGTTTCGTGTTGTAGTTATTGAGCACACTCAAGTTATGAAATCACTACCTTATGGAAACAAACTTCTTATTACATGTGATGTAGTCTAGACTTAACCCAAACCGTTACAGCGGGAATACACCGAGCATCGGCGTAAGTTAGGCTAGACACGAAAATAAGGGTCCGACTAGTCTAGTCATTGTGATTTGGATGAGCACACTCATGATCATAAGTGACCAGGGGTAAAAACTAATAAAGGAATCATAAATGATGTGATTAATGAAGAGTTTCTACCAATCGCAGAGTTAAGCAATTATTAGGCACACTCAAGGTTGTGATACTCAGGGTGGTTGGATCCCTCTCCCACTAAATTTAATTAATAAATTTGTTCATTATTAAGGCATAAAATGATCGCCAAAAATAGTGGGAGGATATAGTTAAATAAAAACCATTCTATCTATATTTAAAATTGAAAAACTAGGGTAGTTCTGTGTTTACCGAATGGAATCCAAATAATAATATCCTAAGAGAATATGCTAAATTGTCAAGAAGATTGATTAAGGAATATCAATTCAAATTCAATCTGATAGACTAAACTATGTTCTTACTGACATTAAACGAGTCCTTCTGAACGGTGGCTCAAGGACAATTACTTTCTTGAACCCATAGACCCAATACAATTCAATCCACAAGGTGTGGAACTTCATGCAAACTGTTTGGCTCTAAGATGTGTGCATGAGCAGTGCGAGACTATGTATCCAAACCGGATCTTGAGACCAGCAACTTGTTGAGCACACTCAAGGTCGTAAAGCTCAAGCGTTTGGATATTTGAGATGCTTGCACAACTGATATTTGTGTTGGGACATGTAATGTCTAAATGTGATTTAGAAAAGCAAAGGCACTAAAGAAAATTCAATGAGAAATAAAGTTTTGTCTATCATAAGAAAAGGCATTAGTAGGAGGAACTGAAAATGGGATATATTTGATGCCTCAAAATAATATTAAATGAAGTTTTAATACATGCATGCACAAATTACAGAAAAGTTATATATGGAAAAGTAGACTAGGTCGTACCGAAGAGAACAGACTTGACAAGTCACATAAAGAGTGTTATCTTGACCTCTCGTATTTTGAGTCGTAAGACACTTGTGAGTCTTTTCTAAAAGGTATGATGGATGAAACTCGTTCTATAAGACAGTGGGAGAATGAGTTGGAGAACTCAAGGTCTCATGCATATGATGTATCTGGACCCAAGTCTAAATTAGTCAAGATATGGTATTCTTATTTTATTACGACGTGTGTTCTTGATGAAACACAAGTCTGATGAAATTGAGAATGCAATGGTAGAAGTATTTGAACTACTACGATCAGATCGAAGAGGCAAACACTTAACTTTGTAATTCTTGCGTAATTAAAAGAAAATGAGATTTTCTCTCAGATCAAGTCTCTTAATACATTAGTGTGTTGGAGAGCAAGAATCGCATTCTCTAGACATGGTTCAATACATGGCAAGTGACTTTTTGTTACAATCCTCTACCTGGGTTAAGCCCCAGATAATAATGCCTAAGTTCTTGATAAGGTTTTGTGAGGACCTTATCAATATGATATTCCTCAAATCAATCGTTAGGAAATCACAGGATTACTCGAAGCTTGTGAGACAAATGAGTCGAGTAAACCATCATAGTTGATGATGGCCTAGACAACTTCCAAGATGCCATTTGGAGTAGTGACTATATGAAATGGCTTGACTCTATCCGAAAAAGGTCATTACATGTAAATAAGTATGTACCTTAGAATACGTTCCCAAGGGAAGTGTTCTCTTGGCCTGCAAGTGAATCTTCAAGGCAGAAGATTAGTGCAGATGGAAAATATTGAATTGTAAGTTATGCTGGTTGAGAACGGTTATCATCAGAACTCTTATAAACGAATTGTGATGATATTTCTCGCCAACAGCTGTGTAAAAACTCGATGTCAATGCTCATGATGACCATGAAAACTGGAGTAAGCATAATGTGATTTAGAAGAACAAACTTATATGAGTCAGCCAGAGAGTTTTCAAGGTCAGTGAGAGCGAATAAAAGGCATGCGAGGCATCAAGGAGCCAGAACTGATGTTTTGAAAAAATGGTTAAAGAGTTTGACACTTTATCAGAAATGATTATGAACAGTGCAGATGACCAGTAACTATTATGGATGATTATATCGAGCCTCAAGTAAGGACGGTGAGCTGGATGAGATCCAGGCAACACAAACATCATGGATTGTAAAAGACCAAGGAAATTATTTTGATGAGATTCAAATGAGTGGTCTAGCAAGAACATAGAAACTCCTTAAGTCTATACAGTAGATGGTTTAGCAGATTCACTCACGAAGGCTCTACCACATGAAGTTTAGAGAGACATATGTGTAAAAGTGATATGAGATACCGAGATAAATGGGCCAGAGAGCAAGTGTGAGATGTTGGGAGATGTGCATGCCCTCGGGGCAATTTATCTCTTTGTACAAACATCTTGTTTGAAATGATAGTAAGCTTTTTGGTAAGAATTTATCTAAGTTAATAATAATGTAGTCTACATTAGAACTTATGTAAAGTCCTGAGACTTGATGCATGGTCAAACAAATATCGAGATGAGAATATCGATCATGGAGAATTTATTGACCGTTTTAGCATAAGTCTAAAATCATTCGTGGTCGTAAATTTTTCAAGAAAAGGATATCGGTACATCAGATAGACCATTGTATCTTTGTCTTCACCATGGAGTGGTGACAATGATCTCATGGTCATTTGACGTGGCGAAGTCGAAGATGAGACATATGTGCTCATTGGAGAATGAGTTCACTAAACGACCCTACGATAGATATCCTATGGTTAATATTAACTAATCTGTCAGTTACAACTCTCAGTGATGATATGCCAGTTGGTCCTTAGACTCGAGCTCCTTGTACGAACCTGTACGTGAACGGTGTCACTTATATCTCTGACCTATCTTCAAGGAAAGGCATGTTGAAAGGTCTTTGGTTGGGTGACACTTAAAGAATGTGAGGAGAGTAATAACCAAGAGAGGATTCGTCTCTCCTATTAATGGAGAGTTAGTGTCACACGTGTTAGTTTGGTCTTTAGTAAAAACTCTGGCCAGAGTATTTTGGAAGAAGTCCAACATTATTTGACTTAAGATCGATGGAGATGAATCGGTTTCGAGTTATTGGGCATGACAGTTAACCATACCCTATGATTGTCTAAGCGGTATAGTTTTGACAAATGGTCTAAAACTGTAGTATTCATCCTAGACATAGTCCGGATGGTCCCGAAAATACTCATGTGAATGAGTTAACCACATAATTATAATACTGAAACAGGGACGACACCTGCTACTCGTGGTCTCTGCTGTCTGGATTTTCGAGCCCTGCTTGTAGTAGGGTCAGGATGTATGGTCTCACACAAAGTGAGACCTTCGTCAAGTAATAAGTGGAAATTAGGGAGATAATACATCGAATGTATTGGGATTAATTGTGTCGAAAATAGTGTGCGATTTATGCTTTAGAATATTAAAGATGTGGGATTATTGCGTATGACACAAAAGGATTTGAATATGTTGTAAAATGTTTACGAGCATATTTTATATAATAAACACATAGAAGATGGTTACGTGGATGTCGAAAATGTTCCGATAAAAATCCAAGTTCAAACGGCATCAACAACCGACTAAAAATGGCTTCAAAACAAGCCAAATGGCCCATATAGGGCATTGCGGGTGGGGTGCGCCCAACCCGTGGGCTAAACCCATGCCTGCTCGGGCAGGCATATGTGATGCACGTGCCCACCCAGGCAGGCGGGTGCCTGCTCCTACCTGAGCTGGCTATGGCCCGACCGCCCATGCGAGCAGGCGCCCAACCCAGGCAGATTGGGGCCAGCCCATCCATGCAGGCAGGTGCCCATCCCGCATGCACCCGCACAAGCAGGTATGGCCCGTGGGTGGGCCACACATCAAAGGTTCCAAACCCTAGGTGACATTTAACTGGTGGCATGGTCTATGCGTGAAGCAGGTTTTTTTGGCTAATTTGGAGCTTCGTTTAAGGGTCCAAACGAACTCGGAATGGAGCACCGTTTTTCCCATGCAATCACTATTCAAGCCTTTTCACAAAGATGTATGGCATGGCTCTTGGAGATCCATGGTGGGAGAGATTTATTTGACCTAACATTGCCTTTGCGAAATGCATGTTTTGTGTTAAGTAAATTCTACAAATGCGGTTAGTCCCACTTCGGATATGGAGAACAAGAGAGGGGTCAGCCACCTATATAAATAGGGGCAAACCCCCTCCTTGAAACTTGCACCAAGCTTCAGATCTGCGTAGCTTCAGTAAACGTGAGCAAGTCCGGATTAAAGCTACGAAGGAGCTCGGATCGGATTCGAAGTCTTGATGGAGGATCTACTTAAGGTGAAAATTTCTGGAGCACATGGTTTGCTTGGCGTGTAACGAGCTGAATTTTCAGATACGCTGGAGTGAGTTCCATTTATGAATGTCTTTCATTAGTATACTTTTGATAGCAGATCAAATTAATATATTTACATTAGTTAGCTTATTAAATCTTGTTCTTATTATATTTAAAATTTCAAATTCAAATGTTTTTAAAATTCAAATTCTTTTAAAAACTTTTCAATTTAAATCCTAATTAAGACTATAAGTATTTTAGATATACACTCTCATTAAACCCATTATTTTCTCCCTAATTATTAGTATGAATTCAACTTTCCTAATTACCTTAGCTTTTAAATCAATTATTATATAATTTCGTTAATAAACATTTCAAATTTGAATTCAAATTCAAATTACTTCCATAGCTAGATATGCGACATCTTCTCATTTTTTAATCACATCCCTAATTACGATTAAATCTCTTGTTTCTTTCCATTTCCTCCTAAGTTTAAATCATCCATATTTAATCAAAAATCTTTCCTATTTTGGCCAAAAACCTAATTCATTTCCCCCAGCCGCAATTTTCATTTGGCCTTTTCGGTATTTTCGCTTCATGCTAAAAGAAACACAATGGCTCTCAAATGCACCAATCCAACCTAGCATACAATATTTAAACCTAACAAATATTTTCCAGGGCTCTTCAACTCACAGCATGCACCTAGGCTTGTCCCCCTCTATTCCTCAGCCGCACAAAACTTCGCTCTCTTCAAATAACCCAAAAAGGCAACCCCTTCCTCTCCAAGCACCCCGAAGCCCTAGAATCGATCACAGGTTCCCTCCCCTTCAGTCATCCCCCAGCCAATCCGCCGCCCTGTCAGCCCGACTGTCCATCTCCTCCACGCGTGCGGCCTTCAGCCACCAGGCCACCGCCAGTTCCCCTCCCCGCAACCGCCTATCACCCTCCACCTGAGACCCCCAGGCTGCCAGCCCCTCTCCGGCCACTTTCCAACGCCACACCATGACCCACAAGCACCCAAGTCACCCCTTCGACCTGCAGTTTAGCCCGTGCACCACCCTCCAGGTCGCCTGAACCACCGACAGCCTCTATTCGCCGGTAGCAAGTCCTCGGTCGCCTACGGACAGCCTCAGCCTTCCCTTGCTACTACTGTCGAGCCCTCAGCCCGCCTGCAGATCCCCTCGCTGTCACGATGAGTTTCCAACCCGTAGCCTTCGTTTTACGCCGTACGAGTCGCTGCCCTTCCATAGTGTCTCGATCCTTCGCTGTGCCAACAGTTAGTAACACTATCGTTAACCTATAACACACATCCTAGGATAGAAGATCTAATAAAAATGAATCACTAGACGTCGTAAGAATCGCTTTATTACTTTTGAGATGTTGGAACAAACCTAATTAAGTTATATGTTTAATCGAACCAGAAAACCGGACTTGCCATAATGTAGTACTCGTCAAGACGAACCCAACGACACCAAGTTCATTGAAAACAGGCAAGCGTGTGAATTGTTATGAATTTTTGAAGTTAAATGTTTAAATTGTCTTTTTCACTTAAAGCTGAATAACAAGAAATTGACCCATGAAATGACGTTCACAAAAAATACCATGACGACCCATATTTAATATGTGACACATTGATATAAAACATCGCATGTTTAAGATTCAAGAGTAGACAATGAAAAATATTTGATTGCAGCATGTACAATAAACAACCAAGTAATTTCGTTGTTTAAATTTGTTTTAGAATGTTGTAACCCATAAAAATGCTGAATTTGATATGATCACATGCTTCATACCTTTCTTGTACACACGTTGTTAGAATGTACATTAGTAGAACATCTTGAAAATCTTGAATTCGTGAACTCGTGCCCTCGAAGGCAAACATCTTGAATTCGTGAACTCGTGCATTCTTGATTAGGCTGGCTCGTGTTTCAGCACATCTTTTGGATGGGGTTAGGGGTGATAGGCTACTAATCGTATGAAATGATCCGCTCTTCAAAAGCACCACCTATACGGTGGGTTGACGTCAATCACGATTATACACCCGTGAGAAGAAGTGATTTACTCATCACGACATAAAGGCGCGAACCCTTAGCATGTTAGAAAACTTTTGCATGGAACAAGAAATAATAGTTGTTACTTTATTCGCACATCAGAACTGCCATGTTTACTTAATTCCTTTAGAACTGCCATGTCATAACCGCTTACTTTTAAATCCTTTAGAACTGCCATGCTTAGAAGTACTTTACCTTATTTAAATTTGCCATGTTTATAACTATGTTGCTGATATCTTGTAAAATCTGTTAATGCTTCATAATTTGTTACTATTCGTACACCTTGCCTTGGGTCGTCTTAATTTGACTTGCAGAACCTTGCTGACATACATTCGTGTTTTTGGAATGTACGTCAGATCATGAACCAGAGTACCAGGAAGACTTGTTTGAGACAACTGACTTAGAGAGCCAGGAGTTTGTTGTTGCTGCTAGGTCGCTCCCCATGGAGGTCTAGAGACTAGTGTTGTTGTTGCCTTCTTTAGTTTTGCTTTAGTACCTTGTTTTAGGGTATGCTGCTTGTTATAGTTCCTTTGGCCATGCTGAGGCCCTGCTGTTTTATTTCATTTACGAACTTCTAGTTGTGGCTATTGAATGAAATAATATTCCATTGTGCTGATTGCATGCAAGAACCTGATATGTTGTTATCATAGACGCTTAGTGAAATCGAGCTTCATCTCTCCAGTTCATGCGGACCTTCGTAACGTTCTCGCTTCCATCATATTTTGGGAAGCGGTGCATTACATGTTTTAGTGGTGGCCCATGAAGGTCATGCATTGCAAACTTCAGAACAATAGAAATACTACCATTAGCTAAAACGTATAGAATTACCTCGTACACAAGACTTACCCGAGTTCCTTGTCTAAGCATGATAGGGAAACCCAACAGACCAAGATGGTAGGAAGATTTAATTAGACAAACGTGGTTGTTAGTTAGACACCTTTGCTAAGACTTAGTATTATAATCCTAGGAGTCACGATAGTGGTTTCTCACCGAGCTCTGACCATATTAGGTTGTTGAGTTTCATTTAGTCATTCGCTCGGACCTATCAATTTCGAACCCAGCAGAACGTAGTGATCATCGCATCCGTGCAAGTCAAACCAAAGGAGCATGCTGTAGTAACAGATTTTGAAGACGTCTTCTTTAAAGATAGTTCTGGATTTTCACCCAATCGAGCATTGGAGTTCGGCATTGATCTTATGCCAGGGGCTCAACCGATCTCGAAGGTGCCTTATCGTATGGCTCCTGCAGAACTGGAAGAGCAACAAAATAAATTGGAGGACCTGTTACAAAAAGGATTCATCCATCTTAGTAACTCCGTAGGGTGCTCCTAAACTGTTGGTCAAGAAGAAAGACAGATCGAGAAGCAGGTGCATGGATTATCGGGAGCTGAATGAATTAAGTCACTACGAGGAATATGTAACCGTTACATCTTCGATCAACTCTGTGGATCACGAGTCTTCTCGAAGTTGGATCTTAGGAGTGGATACTATCAGGTGAAGGTCAAGAATGAAGACATCTACAATATCACTTTTCGGATCAAGTATGGACATTACAAGTTCGTTGTCATGTCGTTTGGAGTGACCAACAGCCCTACAGTTTCCATAAATCGCTTGAGTATCATATTCTGCGAGTTTCTGGAAAATTCCTAATGATATTCATAGATGATATGCTAGGTTTATTCGAAGATCTAGGAGGACTACGTAGAGCATCTGCACATGCTATCGGTGACTGCCCTCACTGTAACAACAAGCCGATGACTGTTGAACCTTCTGGATCTACACAGCGAGGACCACCCCCGGCTACACAACTGTCACGCCCCGCTTCCCAAAAAAATTGAGGCGAAGCGTGAGAAGGTCCGCTCAGACTTGAAGCTACGAAGCTGCAAGTCTGATAAGCGTCAATCAACTTTATATAGAAGGTCCTTGCAACGCGAAACGAAATAAAGATAATAATAAGGAAATGAGACGAAAGAGAAATCTCAGAATATCCATATTAATAAACTCCAACATCGCAGAAAATCCACCAGGCTAAAAGGAAAGAGTCTAAAGGCCCAAACATGGCCAACAAAAGTACAACGAACAAAAACAAAGTAAAGGTGCCATGCACCGACAACTAACAGAAATCCTAAAACAAAAGGAAGCTCAGCAAGGTCACTAAGAAAGGTCACCGGCATCCACAAAACTCCTCCTGGGCAGACATGGACTCAGGTTCAGCGTCAGCAACAACCACCTACTCAACTACGGTCTCTGGCTCAGGATCTAACATGTGACACCCAAAAGAGCAAGGGGCACATGTCAGCAAGTCTACAAGAGACTTGTGCAAGGAAACTGAAAGTAAAGTGAACAACCTAGCAATTCTAGCATGATGCAATGACATGGCAGTTATAACATGAGTGCGACAATTAAGGTAAGGTAAGGTAAAGTACGAGTATGGCATTTGAAACATGGCATGGATGTCAAGTTTTTTACATGAACAAGTACAAGTACAAAGACAAGTCTAGTAAGCACGTCGTGTACAGAGATTCCGCCCTTTGGCTAGAGTGGCTGATCGGGCCAACTCTTACGCTCAAGTGACCGTTTATCCCTACCCCTCCACGTGTATCGAGCCAGGGCCTCACCCCCGAACACGGAATGCTCGCTTCTGGATCACGAGCCAGGAAATGTTTTTAACAAGTATGGCATAGGGTTATGCCCGCATAGCAGGTGCCTAGCCGGAAACACGGAAACACGGATTGTACAAGTATTTTATAGTGTGTGCTACGAAGCAACATGCGAATCAGATGACATTTAAAGAAAGCAAATGCATGGCAGATATTCAAATTAAAATGCGTACCGTTAGGGAAATTAAACGTGACAGGCATATGCATGATATGACATGTCAAAGGCAGTTCTAGCTTCGTTGTCAATCTAGAACTTGAAATTGCGCCTAGACCGCTATCATTTCACGGTCTAGTCTCTTTTACGCTAAGAGCAAGGAAATGGCCTAAAGCATGGCCTAAAACAAGTTTGGCAAGTTTCACTTGCCTGGTACCGAGGTTGTTGATCGACGAGAGTTGTCTCACAAAATGCTATTCTACGGGGATGAGTCACTGTTATGGCAAAACAGAAAATCAGAATTGTATGATCTATTCCGGATTTGTATTGGAATCCTACAACGTCTAGTAATCCATTTTTATTAGGTTTTCTAAATTATAGTGTGGGTTACAAGTTGATCAAGGACAGGTTACTAACCGTAAATGCAGAAGAAGAATCCACGATCAAGGACGATAATGAAAACTGCAGGTAGAAGAGGATCTCAGCGATCTCCGGGTTGCCGTCGTCAGATCTGAGCTAGCACGGCAACGGAAGAAGCGATCCGGGAACTACAGCTGAAAAGAACTCCGTGCGGCTGAGATACAACAGATCTGGATATGGGAGAATGAATGGGAAAAACGGGAGCAAAAAGAAGATTTGTGGTTTTTTGGGGTCGGCCGGCGGCCTACGGGTAGTTGCCGGCGCAATGGAGGGTGAGAGGGAGCACGGGAGGAGGAAGAAGGGCAAGAGGAAGATAGGGGATGATTGGGGATGAAGGTTGGCTAAGAAAAGTGAAGGAAGAAATGAAAACGTATAGGGTTTAATTAGAAATAAAAAGCGGCGGCTACAACTTAACCTAGGGTTTCTGGGACAACTAGTCGGTCAGTGAAGAGTGGTCGACCGACTAGTTTGGGAACTAGTCGGTCGGTCGTCCAACTGAAACCGACTAAAAGGCAAACAGTGAACAGGGTCAGTACAGGGTAGACAGATTTAGTCGGTTTGTGAAGGTTCGTCAACCGACTAGTTTGGAAATTAGTCGGTCGGTGAATATTCATTGACCGACTAAGGGTCGAATATGATAGACAATAAGTACTGAGAGTTAGTCGGTCCGAGAAGAAACTCTAACCGACTAGTTTCTCAACTAGTCGGTCGATAGTCGTTCTTTGACCGACTAACTGTAAACAGTAACTCGGCTGTCAGAAAGAACTAAGAATTAGTCGGTCTGAGAACAAGTTCTAACCGACTAGTTTAGGAACTAATCGGTCGATGGATGTGCTTAGACCGACTAAGTGTAAACAGTAACTCAGCTGAAATAATCAAGATGAACTAGTCGGTTCCTGAAGGGTTGCCGACCGACTAGCTTGCAATCTAGTCGGTTGGTTCTCCTTCTTGAACCAACTAAGAGGCACGAAAAGTCTCGAAATGAAGCGCGAAGCTTCGGGAAGATTCCTATGGCTTCAAAGATCACTCTAGCTCTAAGATACGGACAAGATGAAGTTCATCATGAATGACTTACTCCAAGCTCATCGTAAACATACTTACTTCAAGCCCATCATGATATGCAACGGAAGCTAGAAGATCGGAAAGAACTTAAAGAAAACGTCCAACATGGGAAAAACACACAAGGAAGAGAACAATCATAATATATATGTAATAGACAATACATAGACAAAAACCAATCGTTACAACAACAAAATTTTTTTGAGCGAGTGAGGTAGAACCAGCCGAGGTGTCAGGCATTCATCATGATGACTGCAGAAGTTGAGACTGATGAACAAGGGATATCAAGTAATGCCTGACCTTTCCTTTATAGTACTTATGGTATAGGTATAGTAGATCCATTGATATTGATTGTGATGATCGTAGTGTATTTATAGATAGTGTGTGTCGACACATGTATGTGGATCTCGGTGTCCCACTCATGTATGCGTGTGCATACATTTAGTATATTAATAGATTATGGTTTCCTATTGTGTTGAATTTACATTTGCAGTGATAAACATGATATATATATATAGTCATATGAAGGGTAGTAAGTGTTATATTTATACATATGTGAGAATAGATATATCACTATAGGGATATCTATGTGTATTAGAATTGGTGTTTGACTACCTACTAGGGGTGTATGTATTTTGAATATACTTGTCAATGTTTGTAACCGTATGTTAATAAGGTTATGTACATTTTAGGTGTAATGTACATGATAATGGTTGTGCTTATAGGTGGGTGTACGTATCTATTGTATGATCTATATATTAGTGCATTTGGATGTGTGTTCATGCGTGGATATGTAGGTGCTTAGCTATATGTATATATACATATTGTATGAATATGTGTGATTTACGTATAGTAGTAGAATTATGATGTTGTATTACCTTCTCTACGGGATGATGTATGTGCATGTGTATACCAGGAGGTATACATAATTGTATGATAGTAACTACGTATGGATGTGTATAGGTAATAGTATACTAGCACTATGTAAATTACTATGGTTGTGTATACTTGTGTGAACATATAGTATGTATGTCTATGTTTTTGTGTAGATATAAGGTATTTGGGTAATAATGTAAGTACAGATATGTATGTAATGTGTATGTCTGTATTTATAGGTATGTGACTATATGATGTATGTGTAAGTGTATGAATGTGAGTGATAAATTGTTTTTATATGCCTGGGGTAGAGTGCTCTCAACATCTAGGTCTGGTCATCCTTAGGTTGGCCATACACAAGGAAGTGAGAGGACGGACTTGATTTTAAAGTGTGTAGATTGTAGTGGCCCTAGTGCCGTATAAGTAGGACATGTCCATTCTTGGGTATGGTGTAATATATGGTGTGCATATAAGTGTGTAGTGATGCGTATTATGTGGTGTGTATAGTATATTACGTACGGTGCAGAGTGATTATACCATTGTGGTATTATTTGATTGAATTTGAATGTGCTAGTATTGAGTGATGTGTTTATATGACGTGTAAAACAATATGATTAGGGATTCTGATTGTGTAAATATGGTAGTGCATTATGTATTAGTAATAATGTGAGTGTGCAAGATGATGACACACTTGCAGTTAGTAAGTGACGTCCCGCCCCGGTTGTTGTGGCTCAAGAGTGCAATATGAGATTGGGGGCGTGAGATTTAAATATTTATAACCGCAAGCGCACGGTGTTGTAGTGTGGCTTGGGGGTCGAACTCAGGGAGGCGTGGTTGTGCTTGTGTCAGAAAGGACCAAATTCACCCATGTGTGAGCTAGCCCGAATTGGTAGATGGGTTGTCACGGAAATAGAATGCGATGGATAAACAATATAAAGGGAAACCCAAGACTTCGGTTTCCACCCTATCATATGATTCCCGCTAATACGACCGGCGGATAGGATAACGATCAGAATTAGGGTCTAATGGTGAGACGTTGCCTCTAAGAGTGATACCAGCGTCCCATGGGCCGGATATTCCGGTCGGTGCCCAGGATGATACGCCGGACTACACGGGTTCGGAAAGTGGGCATTCCCATGTCCATTAACACTGACTGATTCCGAGAGCACTAAGCTCGCAACGATAACTCTCAACATCTAGTCCTGTCGTTCCCACGCGCTAGGATTCGATGTCTACGCTAAGGGCGTGAGCTATGTCTAGGGAGTCAACCGCCAAGTTTATTCCCCCTTGGACCAACGGTCAAAGGCGGTCTTTTTCCCTCCGATGACAATGAAACACCCCGCGTAACCAATAGATTCCTAATCCCTATCGATTTCCTAGTCCTATGGACGCATTAGGGAGAACCCACGAAGGGGTTTCCACCAAAATCCCAGATTTGGGAACTACTCACACATTTTAGGGAAAAAGCAATCTAAATGAAAATCGATCGTTGAAAACATAATCCGACGATTGAAACGTAGTAAAATCAATGCAAATAACACTATATTAAAGTTTAGTAAAGATCAGACAACTTACAATTATCAAATAAATTCCAGCCGTCACAAAATGGAGAGAAAACAGAAAAATACAACAGCCCAAAAAACACAGCTTTTTTCTGAAAACCTAGAGCTAATATATATAGAAAACGACGTCACCCGATCGGGTGAAGAATCAACCGATCGGGTGACTTGCTGCGAACTTCGGTAACGATTTTCAGAAACATCACCCGGTCACTCGACACGATCGGTTGGCGAAAGCAGCTCGTCGTTTGGATCTTTGGTGTCGTCGGGTGAACCGATCGGTTGATAAATCAACCGATCAGTTGGAAACGTCGCCCAAAAAGATAGAACCTTCAGTCGTTTTGGCATGGTCAGCTGGCAGCCGGGTGAGCTCTCCGGGTCGTGTCTTCAGGGAATCGGCTACAGATGAACCGATCGGGTGAAGGTCACTCGATCGGTTGGAATTCGGCTTCAATTTCTAGAGAGATCTGTTGGGCTGAACCGGTTTCTGACCCGGTCGGTTGATGCTTGTGTTGCTTCAGCAGCTGTCCGGGTCGTGCACGCGTGCATCATCGGATCGGTTGGCTCTATCCAACCGATCGGGTGGGGGCTGAAAGATAGCGATCTTGGTCGTTTGACCCCCTCGATCACGCTTGACTCCTCCCGTTGCTCAGGGGACATGTGATATCTTCATTATGTGTCCCCTATGCTGGCAAACTCCTGCAAACATGTAAAAACATAGAGAAGTGAAAGAAAACAAGAAAATACGAGAAAACGGATACAAGACGGCGGAAAATAACGAAAAAGCACAAAAGAAGATGTGCGTGAATATATGAAATATAAACACATGTCAAAATCCCCCAAGCTAAACCCTTCCTCTTCCTCGAGGAAGACGAATGAGAGACGGAGCTCGGAGGGAGAAAATATAGAGGAAGAGAGGAAAAAGAGAACTCTAAATTCTAAATCGCCCGTCAGAGCCAACAAAATCAAAAACGACACACCAAGCAAGCTAACGCCAAATCACAACACTAAACCAAAGGGAAAGAGTCCAATCAAGTTCCGTGGGCCCACGCGGCGGAGCGCGAGTGAGTGTGGTCGTGTGCTAGCATACAGTGTCACTATCTACATTGTGCCATAAGCTCCATATACACAAATCCAAGCAAAGACCCAAATATCGATTCGATTTGAAATAAGCGGTGAATATATGGCTCAAGCATGCATGAGAAGAGCATGAGAATAGAAACGTATCATGTGTCAGGTACTCCACAGCTAGGGACTTGGACATCGCCACACTATCGCCTAGATAATAGCTAGAAATTCCCTATTCCAAGTGCTTTCGAAAGCGATGGGGGTTGAGATGACGTGGAGTAGGACACTCGGTGCA
>JAULAV010002188.1:0-25000 GCA_030789695.1 Scilla litardierei | reverse complement strand
TATATCTGTTTTTCCTTGGGTCCATCACTCGGCCGAGTGACATGTGCCACTCGGTCGAGTGGCGCAGTCTGCCTGTATCGCGAATTAGGGTTCTGGGCTGCACCAGTGGGCAAATTTGTCAGGATTTTCTGGTCGACTTTGGCTTGTATTTAAGCTAGTTTTCTTCCTAGTTTTAGGGAGGGACCTGAAAGTAATTTTAGATATTTATTCTAATTGTAATCTTCAGCTGGAGATTGAAGATTGGAGATTTGGTTTGTTCTTTCTATCAAAATTCCTTGTTTTTATGAATTGTTTTCTCTCAACCATGAATTGCTATAAGTTTTTATTTGTTATTTCTGTGATTGCCATGATTAATTACGAGTAGTTCCACCGTTCTAGGGCATGGGGATGAACCTTATGGATCCGATTTTGGAATTGTAAAGAACGAATTGATTTGTTGCTAGGATTGATAGACGGTTGGTAGTATATAAAATTCTTTCTTTCACTTCTGAATCCTAAATAATTCGATTAGGAGTCAGTACACAAAGATTTAAGGTCATTTCTTCTCCCCTTCTAAGTTCTTAGTTCGCGGTAGCTTCATCGATGTTACCCACCAAATAAAAGGCCTGCTCGGGAAGACCGTCTAATTCTCCAGAAAGGATCAGTTGAAATCCCCTAATTGTTTCTGCGAGACCAACATATTTCCCTGGGGAACCGGTAAAGACTTCTGCCACGAAGAAGGGTTGTGATAAAAAACACTCGATTTACTACGAGTAGCTAGGAATTTCCATTGATTGGTGTTTGCAAGAGATTGGATTTCAATCGATGGGAAGGCCTAGAAATTCGATTTAAGTTTATAATCGAGATTCTCTAGACTTGGTTTGCAAGAGATTGGACCAAAACTAAGATTTTTATTATAAATCTATACTCATATTCGTTTGCAAGAGATTGGAAGAATACAAACTATCATAACCTAGATAGTAACTCGAATTTGCACGAGAGTGGGCTCGGGGTGCGATTGGATGATGATGTCAATCTTCATGCTAGTGGCTTAGGTTAGGGTTTGCACGAGAGTAGGCCATAATTTAGGTTGCTATAGACCGGCAATAGCGAGAGAGCGTGAGCTTGGTTCTATATTCAGTTACGACTAGTTCACCTCAATTCAAGCCTCGCAACATTGAGATTCACGATTCACAAAGATAATTAACGATCCGTAGTGGAGATTCCCTGTCCCTAGACGCTTTTATTGTATAGAATTCAAATTTTTAATTGAACGACCGTAACAATATTCTCGAAATCATTCCATTTTACCACCCATAGCTAGGTGATTAAAACAGAGTACCGTCATCTGTCCTCCCTGTGTTCGATACTCACTCGCCAATACGCCGTGCATTTGCAGTAAGACTACAATTATTTTTCGGGTGTATATCTGTCACGCCCCGCTTCCCGAAATATGGAGGCGAGACGTGAAAAGGTCCGCATGAGAGTGGAGCTGTGAAGCCCCAAACCTGATAAGCGTCAATAAAACATAAGCAGGTCCCTGTAACCACAAACGGAACAACAATAATAACACAAGGAGAGACAGAAATAAAATCTCAAATCTCAGCAATTGTCCAACATTAAAGTTAAGTTCCACATCCAGAAAAGCCACCAGGCTAAAAGAAAGAGTCTAAAGGCCCAACATACGGCCAACACAACAAACACCAACAAGGTATGGGTGCTACGCACCGATAACCAAAAGCAGTCTAAAGCAAAAGGGAAAGCTCCACGAGAACACTAAGACTGATCTCCAGTGTCCACGAAGTCCTCGATCAACGCGGGCTCTGACTCAGCGTCAGCAACCACCACGTCCTCAGCGACAAACTCAAGCTCGGGATCTAACATGTGTCACCCAAAAGAGAAAAGGGGCACATGTCAGCAAGTCGAAAGACTTGTGCAAGGAAACTGAAAGAAAGGTAAACTAACAACCTAGTAGTTAAAGTATGGTGCATGGCATAGCAAGTATTGTATGGAAATAACAAGTGAAGTACAAGTAGCAAGTAACAAGTGGTAGGTGTGACATGTATTGTCAAGTAACAAGTACAAGGGATCACCCATACACATGTGAGCGCCCTATTGCCCGCAGGCTGTATTCAAGTACAAGGGATCACTCACACACAGGCGAGTGCCCTATTGCCCGCAGGCTGTATTGAGCTCATTTTGTGGACCACGAGCCAGATTTGTAATTGGCCTAGGGTTGTGCCCGCAAAACGGGTGCATAGCCGGAACAAGTAGCACTAGTATGTAGCGAAGCTACGCAATCACGATGAGTGTTCAAGCATGCAATGACATGAGCAGATATTCGCGTACCGTTAATTGAAATTAAACATGACAGGCAAAATGCAATGACATGAACAGATATCCGCGTACAGTTAATTAAAATTAAACATGACAGTTAAAGATGCATGGATGACATGAACAGTTAATACGCGTACCGTTAATTGAAATTAAACATGACATACAAGCATGATGAAGGTGACGGACCAAGCTTCGTTGTCAAGCTAGGTCAATGGCGTTTAGACGGCTATCCTTTCACCGTCTAGTCTCTTTTACGCTAAAGCAAGGGAAATGGCCTAAGACATGGCCCAAATCAAGAGATGCAAGTTTCACTTGCATAGCACCGAGGATGACGATCAACGAGGCCGTCACACAAATGCTAACTACGGAGATGAGATCGCTGTCATGGCAAAACAACATTAAAACAACATCTAACCTAGTTTTATTAGGGTTTCAAAAAAACACATTGGGTTATGAGGGTATTAAGAGATCGAGTTATTACCGTATTCGGAAGCGGAAGAATGATGCCGAGCAAGCACGACAACGGAAGAAATGATCCGGGGAACCTAGGGTTCAGATCTGGAATAGATGGGGAAAATCTGGAGAAATGGGGTTTTGGGGATTTTTGGGGGTTGGAGATGACCTAGGGCATGGTGGTTGGTCAAAATGGAGAGGGGGAGAAGCTCTAGATGAAGGAGGAAGGCTAGGGTTAGATGGATGATGATTTGGGGAAGAAGGAGGCTCAGGAGAAATGAATGAAGAAAAGAAAACGTTTGGGGGGGTTTAAATAGGAAGTGCTGGCGGCTGCCCAGAAATTAGGGTTTCGACACTGATTAGTCGGTCAAAGAGCAACCACTGACCGACTAGTTTGGGAACTAGTCGGTCGGTTGACCAACGCAGACCGACTAAGTCCAAACAGTAACTCCTGTACAAAAATAGGATTTAGATTTAGTCGGTCAAAGAACAATTACTGACCGACTAGTTTCGAATCTAGTCGGTCGATGAACGTTCTTAGACCGACTAAGAATGAATAATACTTGGTATCAAAAATGATCATAGAGCTAGTCGGTTAAAGAACATTTGCTGACCGACTAGTTTGCAACCTAGTCGGTCGACGAACGTTCTTAGACCGACTAACGATAAACAGTAACTCCTGAAAAATTAACAAAGCCAACTAGTCGGTCCATGAAGGTTTGCCGACCGACTAAATCGTCATCTAGTCGGTCGGTTCCCCTTCTTGTACCGGCTAACGTGCACAGAAAGTTCTGAAATGGAGCGCGAAGCTCCGGGATCGATTCCTAAGACTCCTAGGCTTGATCTAACAATAAGAAATGACCGATATGAAGCCTGTCACGAATGACTTACTCCAAAATCGACGATTCTAAGGAAGAAGCTTGAAAATCACGACGAAACGATCGAAAATGAAAGCTACGGAGACGAAAACCACACATGAGGAGAAAATCCACCAAAACATATAATATAATATAATAAATCCAGATACATGAAAACCAGTCGTTACATCCTCCCAAACGTAAGAAAAATTCCGTCCTCGGAATTTCCCAACACTCACGTGTCCGGAAACAAAAGTGGGTAGCGATCTCGCATCTCATCCTCATTCTCCCAAGTAGACTCTCCAGGCGAGCCGTGTCGCCACATCACCCTCACAAGATTGACAACCTTGTTCCGAAGTGACTTCTGACGCCTGTCCAGAATCTACACTGGCTGCTGGTTATACGTCATATCAGGGCGAACGGTAATCTCCGAGAAATCCACAGCATGAGATGGATCGCTAATGTATCGACGAATCTGCGACACATGGAAAACATTGTGAACTCCTTCCAAAGATGGCGGCAAGGCTAAGCGATAAGCTACCTCGCCAACTCTCTCCAGAATGTCAAATGGTCCAATGTATCGCGGGCTCAACTTCCCTCGCTTCCCAAAGCGAATCACACCACGATTCGGGGAAATCCTCAAGAACACATGGTCGCCCGGCTGAAACTCCAAAGGACGGCGTTTAGCATCCGCCGAATGCTTAAAACGGTTCTGAGCAATCCTCAACCTCTCCCGAATATTCCTGACAACATCCACGGCCTCCACAATCATCTCAGGTCCCAACAACTCCCGATCACCAACGTCATCCCAACTCAATGGAGATCGACATTTCCTTCCATAAAGAGCGGCGAAAGGCGCCATGCCAATACTCGCTTGGAAGCTGTTGTTGTAAGAAAACTCTACCAGATGTAGATGGTCCTCCCACGAACCCTTGAAATCCAACATGCACGCCCTCAGCATGTCCTCCAAGATCTGAATCGTCCTCTCGGACTGGCCATCCGTCTGTGAATGGTACGCCGTGCTGAAACTCAGACGCGTACCCAAAATCTTCTGCAAACTCTGCCAGAACTGAGATGTGAACCTCGTGTCCTTGTCCGACACGATGCTCACGGGGACTCCTTGAAGTCGTACGACCTCCTGCATGATTCACGTTACATCACTATCCAAACTAGGAAAAGGAAATAAAAACGGAGAGTAAAAGAATTTACCTCCATATATCTCCTTGCTAGCGCCTCAGTGGACTGTCCCACTCGGAATGGAATAAAGTGCGCAGATTTGGTCAATCTATCCACGATCACCCAAATCACGTCATTCTGCTTCGGACTCCGAGGTAGTCCAGTCACGAAATCCATAGTGATGTGTTGCCACTTCCACTCTGGAATCGGAAGCGGTTGCAGCAACCCTGCCGTACGCTGATGCTCCGCCTTCACTTGCTGGCAAACCAAGCACTTGGCTACACTCCGAGCCACACTCCTCTTCATACCATGCCACCAATAATTCAGACGAAGATCCTTGTACATCTTGGTCCCACCAGGATGCACAGAATACAGCGAACTATGTGCCTCCACCATCAACTCCTCTCTAATATCCCTAGCTGGCACACACAACCTGGCTCCAAACCTTAGCAAGCCATCCTCATGAATCAAAAAGTCAGTCCGCAGACCGGCTTCCACCTGCTCCCAAATCTTCACCAGCTTCGGATCCTCGGCCTGGCCAGCCTTGATCCGATCCACAATCGTCGACTGTATCTGTATACACATCAACGAAGAAGCCTCCCCAGGAAGGACAATCTCCACATCAGACTCGCAAAAATCCTGCTGCAATCTCCACTGCGAGGTCAAAACCATCACCGCTGGAAGCCTACTCAGCGCATCAGGAACCACATTCACCTTGCCAGGGTGATACTGCAAATTGATCTCATAATCCGCCATGAGCTCCAACCATCGACGTTGTCGCATGTTGAGCTCCTTCTGAGTAAAAATATACTTCAAGCTTTTGTGATCGGTGAAGATCTTCACTTTCTCACTCAGCAGGAAGTGCCTCCAAATCTTAAGAGCAAACACAACAACAGCCAACTCCAAATCATGCGTCGGGTAATTCTTCTCATGAACCTTGAGCTGACGAGATGCATAAGCCACAACATGCCCGTGCTGATGCAACACACAACCGAGACCCTTGCCAGAAGCATCGCAAAAGATCTCAAATCCACCGCTGCGATCAGGCACAACAAGAATAGGGGCAGTCGTCAACCTCTCCCTCAGAACACCAAAAGCATTCTCACAATCACCCGACCAAACAAAAGATACATCCTTCCGCGTCAATCTGGTCATCGGCTCAGCAATACGAGAAAAGTCCTTAATGAAACGCCGATATTAACCAGCAAGTCCAAGGAAACTCCGGATCTCAGACGCTGACTGCGGAACATGCCACTCTCTGATGGCCCTGATCTTCTCGGGATCCACTGAAATACCATCTCCAGTCACCACATGCCCATGAAAAGCAACTCTGTTTAGCCAAAACTTGCACTTCAAAAATTTAGCATACAACCGATGCTTCCTCAAGTCTCCAACACTGTCCTCAAGTGCGAGGCATGCTCCTCCTCCGACTTTAAATAGATCAGAATGTCGTCAATGAAGATAATGACAAACTTATCTAAAAAGTCATAGAAAATCAGGTTCATCAGGTTCATGAAAACTGCGGGTGCGTTGGTTACACCGAAAGGCATAACCACAAACTCATAGTGTCCATACTTCGTCCTGAACGTTGTCTTCGGAACATCATCCTTCTTCACCTTCAGCTGATGATAACCACTCCTCAGATCCAACTTCGAAAACACCGTCGAACCTCCAAGCTGATCAAAAATGTCATCGATGCGAGGAAACGGGTATTTATTCTTGAT
The DNA here is from genome assembly GCA_030789695.1 of Scilla litardierei. Lineage (NCBI taxonomy): Eukaryota > Viridiplantae > Streptophyta > Magnoliopsida > Asparagales > Asparagaceae > Scilla > Scilla litardierei. Next base: position 18,474 of record JAULAV010002188.1, on the reverse strand, counting down.
GGTCACCGCATTCAACTCCCGATAGTCCACACACATGCAACGCGAACCATCCTTCTTCTTTACCAGCAGCACCGGTGCTCCCCACGGGGACACACTAGGATTGATATAACCCTTCTGCATAAGCTCATCCAACTGCCTACGCAACTCTTCCAACTCTGCTGGCGCCATACGATATGGTGCCTTCGAAATTGGCTGCGCTCCTGGAATAAGATCAATAGAAAATTCCAAAGCCCGATCAGGTGGCAATCCAGACATCTCCTCGGGGAAGACGTCATCAAAATCTCGCACCACAGCTGGCCTCTCCAACTCCATCTGCATAGCCACAACCTCCACTGATCTGACCCGAAATCTGACAGGACCAAGTGAACTGCTACCACGGCTGAACTCAAACACTGGGTGTACAGGAATCTCGAACACGACCTTCTTCCTCCGATAGTCGATCGTATTATAGAAGCTCGCAAGCCAGTCCATCCCAAGAACTGCATCGTAGTTGATGAGGTCGTGGACAATGAAATCAGCGTAAAGCTCATGTCCACAAACCACCAACGAGCAAGAATTACAACCAAGATGGACCGAGACCACGCCATTCCCTGTAACGATATTCCAACTCTTGGAAAGAGGGGACATCGACAAGGAATGCTTCTCCATGAAGCTCCGAGAAATAATGCACATCGATGCACCTGAGTCAAAGAGAACTCGTGCAGGAAATGCGCACACCAAAATCACACCTACAAACAGTCTAACAATCAAGCCCTAGTCTAGCAACAAACATGAGCAAGCAACCAAACATAATCTAACAATCAAACATAACTAAGGAAGAAACAGCTAGGAGGGAAGTTACCTGTGATAACCTCGTCCATGGCCATGCTCTCCTCCTCAGTCATCAGAAAACCCTGCCCTCTCGGCGGAACATCCTGCTGAAAGGCCTGTCTCTGTGGAACAAGGGGCGCTCCACGTCCAGCGGGCATTGGAGCTCGCTGCTGCAACGGCTGTGCTGCAATAGGAGCCCGCCAAGGCTGCTTCGACTTGGGACACTCCCTGATGGTATGGGCAGGATCTCCGCAGACAATACACTACCCCAGGAACCTCCTACACTGATCCCTGAGGTGCCCGGTCTTGCCGCAGAAATGGCAAGTCTTCAGAATAGGCCCTCTTGGCCTCTTGAACTGCACCGGATGATTAGGCTTGAAACCAGGCCTAACCACCGCCCTGGCATGCTCCATAGGCCTCTTCCCAGCTCCTGAAACATGTTCCTTCCTCTGGTTCAAATTCAACTCCTGCCGCCTCGCAGCAATCAGAACCTTCTGATATGTCTCCAGGTCAGAAGAGGTCACAAAACTCTGAAGCTCCAAGGCAAGTCCCTGGACAAACCGCTGAGCTTTCTCATCGGCATCTTGCACCATCTTTGGTGCAAACCGACTGAGCCTCGTGAACTCTTGGTGGTACTGATCCACCGACAAGCTCCCCTGCTTCAGATCTATGAAGCGCTGTAGCATCACCTATCTAGCAGCCTTCGGGAAGAATTCTCCATCAAATCTGGACTTAAAGGTAGCCCAAACTATCGGCTCCACCAGCATCTTCTCTTCAGCATCCCACCAGTTTCTGGCATTGTCCTTCAGCTGCCTCTTAGCCAAATCAACCCATCCAGCTGGGTTAATCTTCGCCATCACCAGGTTATCCTCAATGTTCCGAATCCACGCATCGGCAGCCAGAGGACCCTCAGACCCATTAAAATATGCGGGACCCAGCTCCTGAAATTGCTTCGCTCCCGGCTCGGAGCGAGGGGCATCCGGAAGTGCCCGGGCAGCTCGAGCAAGTGGAGCATTCTGGACTTGCAGGAGCACGTCCTGCTACACCTGCATCATCTGGAGCATCATCCGCATCATCTCTCCATTGGTGGATTCCCGCTCAGGCTCCTCGTCATGAGGGGGCGCACCACTACCTCCACCACGGGTGAATCACCTTCCTGCCATCTAGTGACACAGAAAACGAAGCAGATTAGACTCATAGCTTATGACTCGGATGTCGAACTTAGTTTATTGGACATTCTAATATTATTATCGTTATTCCGATAATCACAGTTACAGAAGAGGACCTGCATGGGCCACCAACAAAACATGTCACGCCCCGCTTCTCGAAATATGGAGGCGAGACGTGAAAAGGTCTGCACGAGAGTGGAGCTGTGAAGCCCCAAACCCGATAAGCGTCAATAAAACATAAGCAGGTCCCTGTAACCACAACTGGAACAACAATAATAACACAAGGAGAGACAGAAATAAAATCTCAAATCTCAGCAATTGTCCAACATTAAAGTTAAGTTCCACATCCAGAAAAGCCACCAGGCTAAAAGAAAGAGTCTAAAGGCCCAACATACTGCCAACACAACAAACACCAACAAGGTATGGGTGCTACACACCGATAACCAAAAGCAGTCTAAAGCAAAAGGGAAAGCTCCATGAGGACACTAAGACTGATCTCCAGTGTCCACGAAGTCCTCGATCAACGCGGGCTCTGACTCAGCGTCAGCAACCACCACGTCCTCAGCGACAAACTCAAGCTCGGGATCTAACATGTGTCACCCAAAAGAGAAAAGGGGCACATGTCAGCAAGTCGAAAGACTTGTGCAAGGAAACTGAAAGAAAGGTAAACTAACAACCTAGCAGTTAAAGTATGGTGCATGGCATGGCAAGTATTGTATGGAAATAACAAGTGAAGTACAAGTAGCAAGTAATAAGTGGTAGGTGTGACATGTATTGTCAAGTAACAAGTACAAGGGGTCACTCACACACATGTGAGCGCCCTATTACCCACAGGCTGTATTCAAGTACAAGGGATCACTCACACACAGGCGAGTGCCCTATTGCCAGCAGGCTGTATTGAGCTCGTTTTCTGGACCACGAGCCAGATTTGTAATTGGCCTAGGGTTGTGCTTGCAAAACGGGTGCCTAGCCGGAACAAGTAGCACTAGTATGTAGCGAAGCTACACAATCACGATGAGTGTTCAAGAATGCAATGACATGAGCAGATATTCGCGTACCGTTAATTGAAATTAAACATGACAGGCAAAATGCACTGACATGAACAGATATTCGCGTACAGTTAATTAAAATTAAACATGGCAGTTAAAGATGCATGGATGACATGAACAGTTAATACGCGTACCCTTAATTGAAATTAAACATGACATACAAGCATGATGAAGGTGACAGACCAAGCTTCGTTGTCAAGCTAGGTCAATGGCGTCTAGACGGCTATCCTTTCAACGTCTAGTCTCTTTTACGCTAAAGCAAGGGAAATGGCCTAAGACATGGCCCAAATCAAGAGATGCAAGTTTCACTTGCCTAGCACCGAGGATGAAGATCAACGAGGCCGTCACACAAATGCTAACTACGGAGATGAGATCGCTGCCATGGCAAAACAACATTAAAACAACATCTAACCTAGTTTTATTAGGGTTTTACAAAAACACATTGGGTTATGAGGGTATTAAGAGATCGAGTTATTACTGTATTCGGAAGCAGAAGAATGATGCCGAGCAAGCACGGCAACGGAAGAAACGATCTGGGGAACCTAGGGTTCAGATCTGGAATGGATGGGGAAAATCTGGAGAAATGAGGTTTTGGGGATTTTTGGGGGTTTGAGATGACCTAGGGCATGGTGGTTGGTCAAAATGGAGAGGGGGAGAAGCTCTAGATGAAGGAGGAAGGCTAGGGTTAGATGGATGATGATTTGGGAAAGAAGGAGGCTCAGGAGAAATGAATGAAGAAAAGAAAACGTTGGGGGGGGTTTAAATAGGAAGTGCTGGCGGCTGCCCAGAAATTAGGGTTTCGACACTGATTAGTCGGTCAAAGAGCAACCACTGACCGACTAGTTTGGGAACTAGTCGGTTGGTTGACCAACGCAGACCGACTAAGTCCAAACAGTAACTCCTGTACAAAAATAGGATTTAGATTTAGTCGGTCAAAGAACAACTACTGACCGACTAGTTTCGAATCTAGTCGGTCGATGAACGTTCTTAGACCGACTAAGAATGAATAGTACTTGGTATAAAAAATGATCATAGAGCTAGTCGGTTAAAGAACATTTGCTGACCGACTAGTTTGCAACCTAGTCGGTCGACGAACGTTCATAGACCGACTAACGATAAACAGTAACTCCTGAGAAATTAACAAAGCCAACTAGTCAGTCCATAAAGGTTTGCCGACCGAATAAATCGTCATCTAGTCGGTCGGTTCCCCTTCTTGTATCGGCTAACGTGCACAGAAAGTTCCGAAATGGAGCGCGAAGCTCCGGGATCGATTCCTAAGACTCCTAGGCTTGATCTAACAATAAGATATGACCGATATGAAGCCCGTCACGAATGACTTACTCCAAAATCGACGATTCTAAGGAAGAAGCTAGAAAATCACGACGAAACGATCGAAAATGAAAGCTACGGAGACGAAAACCACACATGAGGAGAAAATCCACCAAAACATATAATATAATATAATAAATCCAGATACATGAAAACCAGTCGTTACAATATCTGGACGCGATCAAGTTTTTGGTGCCGTTGCCGGGGAGGTGACGGTATTTTATTTCCCTCATCCGGCTATATCTCATTTTCTATCTTTGTTTTATTTTTATTTTTATTTTGACGCTCAATTTGACTTGCTCTTCCAGATTTTCCAATAGAATTTTAAACAGGTAACATGGGAGACATGATGATGAGAACAGACTATATCCCGCAATATGATGACACCTTTGCGCCTCTTCTGGGAGAACTTATGGAAGAGGTCCAATCTATACGGGCTTTGGTCATCGACATAGAGGACCCCATGGAACAGCTATTTGTTAGCTTTGTAATTGATCAAATTTCTCCGAAAGGGACTATCGAGGGCAACATTAGAGTTGACGTGAGGGACGATAAGTTGTACTTCGAAGTTAGCAAAACACCTCAGCCTGAAATAAGGGAAGGTAGCGAAGCATGCACTAGAGAGGTATGTACTTTTGAAGAGTCCATTTGGCATGCCGAGGGGCAGGGAAGTGCACTTGACGATCTTCTCTTCAACATTGATGAACGCACTGACCTATCTCTTGATTTCAGGTGTGAACCTGAGGAAAATGGTAGTCCCATCGACTTCAGAGCAGAGTTGTGCAACATCCACTCCGATGCACCCTCCTCACCGAGAAGCGAATCTGAGCCGGCATACGAGAGCCTACTCCCAGAGGGGGAACCGAACACGGATGTGATAGAAGATGTCATGCTTTCACAGGAAGAGGAGGTAGGGGGTATAGCGCCCCCTGAGGTAGGACTGAAATAATTACCTCCTAACTTAAGGTATGCTTTCGTGGAGGATAAACTGACTTATCCGGTGATTGTTAATGCGAACCTCAACCACCACCAGCTTGAGAGACTTTTAGATGTTCTTAGGAGCCATAAGGACGTCCTCAGCTACACCATCCCTGACCTCAAGGGAATAAGCCCTATACTTTGTACGCACATGATCCACCTAGAAAACACTGAAGCCACCTCCATAGAGCCTCAAAGGCGGTTAAATCCTAACATGAAGGAGGCGGTTAAGAAGGAGATCCTTAAACTACTTGAAGCCGATATCATTTATCCTATTTCTGCCAGAAAATGGGTTAGCCCTGTTCATGTCGTTCCTAAAAAGGGGGAATGACCGTCATAAAAAAAGATAAGGAAGAGCCTATATCCACGTGCACTGTCACGGGTTGGCGGATGTGTATTGATTATAGGAAATTGAATAAAGCCACCCGTAAATATCATTACCCATTGCCCTTTATTGACCAAATGCCAGAACACCTTGCTAAACATAAATTCTTTTGCTATTTGGATGGGTATTCAGAATTCTTTCAGATTCCCTTACTTGAAGATGACCAAGAAAAGACAACAGTCGTTTTCCGGGTGTATATTCGGGCGCGATCAAGTTTTTGGCGCCGTTGCTGAGGAGAAGATAAGACTTCAGAAACAGCCCACTCGGCCGAGCATGATAGCTCACTCGGCCGAGTGAAGGAATGTACTCGCCCGAGTACAACGGATACATGAGCACATTGAGTCAAAGTCCACTCGGGCGAGTGAAAGATCTCACTCGCCCGAGTGAAAAATTCCACTCGCCCGAGTACGACATGGTTTTTCTCCTGAGATCTCAGCTGACTTTCTGAAATTTGGAGAGGATCAGCAGAAGACTCACTCGACCGAGTGAGCAAGCCCACTCGACCGAGTAAAGAACTACACTCGGCCGAGTGTAACAGAGCGACAGACCCCCAAAACCCCCAAAATCTTTGTTTTTCCTTGGGTCCATCACTCGGCCGAGTGACATGTCCCACTCGACTGAGTGACGCAGTCTGCCTGTATAGCGAATTAGGGTTCTGGGCTGTGCCAGGGGCAAATCTGTCAGGATTTTCTGGCCGACTTTGGCTTGTATTTAAGCTAATTTTCTTCTTAGTGTTTGGGGGCCTGAAATTAATTTTAGAGATTTATCCTAATTGTAATTCTCAGCTGGAGATTGACGATTGGAGATTTGGTTTGTTCTTTCTATCAAAATTTCTTGTTTTTATGAATTGTTTTCTCTCAACCATGAATTGCTATATGTTTTTATTTGTTATTTCTGTGATTGCCATGATTAATTGCGAGTAGGTCCGACGTTCGAGGGCAAGGGGATGAAACCAATGGATCCGATTTTAGAATTGTGATGAACGAATTGATTTGTTGCTAGGATTGATAGACGGTTGGGTTATGATTGATTTACTACGAGTAGCTAGGAATTTTCCTTGATTGGGGTTTGCAAGAGATTGGATTTCAATCGATGGAAAGGCCTAGATATTTGATTTAGGTTTATAATCGAGATTCTCTAGACTTGGTTTGTAAGAGATTGGACCAAAGCTAGGATTTTTATTATAAATCTATATGCATATTTGTTTCCTAGAGATTGGACGAATACGAACTATCATAACCTAGATCGTAACTTGAGTTTACACGAGAGTGGGCTCGAGGTGCGATTGGACGATGATGTCAGTCTTCATGCTAGCGGCTTAGGTTAGGGTTTGCACGAGAGTGGGCCCTAATCTAGGTTGCTATAGACCGGCAATAGCGAGAGAGCGTGAGCTTGGTTCTATATTCAGTTACGACTATGTCACCTCAATTCAAGCCTTGCAACATTGAGATTCACGATTCACAAAGATAATTAACGATCCGTAGTGAGGATTCCCTGTCCCTAGACGCTTTTATTATATAGAATTCAAATTGTTAATTGAACGGCCGTGACAATATTCTCGAAATCATTCTATTTTACCACCCATAGCTAGGTGATTAAAACAGAGTACCGTCATCTGTCCTCTCTGTGTTCGATACCCGCTCGCCACTGCACTGTGCGCTTGCGGTAAGACTACAGTCGTTTTCTGGGTGTATATCCGGGCGCGATCAATTTTTTGGCGCCTTGCCGGGGAGACGACGATATTTTATTTTCTTTACTTAGCTTTTTTTTTATTTTATTATCTTCACTCTTTTATTCCTCTATTGTGCTAACAACTCTATCTAGACTCTCTTTTTTATGTTCATGCACACGAGATTGAAGGTGCCCTAAGAAGAAATATTATTCGACCCTGAGATCATGCGTACGGCAAGGAGGCTTAGAGCTAAGAGGAGATTTGCTATAGAGGGAAATCAAATGGCCGCGCTGGAAACACCCGAGGAGCTAGCGCAGCGTATGGCTAGGCTTGTCTCCATCCGAGATAGGCTACGGCCCAAGACCACGTCCACCACCTCTTCTATAGCCTTGTCGGAGTTGTCGGCCGATAAGAACTTTGAGCTGAAGACATGACTTGTAGTGTTGATGCAACAAGACCCATTCCATGGGAACTCACAAGAAAACCCGCACTACCATCTGCAATCGTTCTTAGTTAAATGCGCCACTTTCCAGATGCCTGGCGTGCCGGTTGAGGCTATTCGACTACGCCTCTTCCCATTTACTCTTCGAGATAAGGCATTGTATTAGTTGAGTACGCAAGCCGAGGGGATCTTCACCACTTGGGATGAGCTGGCAAGCGCATTTGTCAATAAGTTCTATCTGCCATCCAAGACTATTAAGATACGAAGAGCACTAATGTCCTTCAAGCAAGGCCCTCAAGAAACTTTATATGAGGCATGGGAGCGTTTCAAGGATCTCCAACACCAATGCATCCATTATAGTATTGAGACATGGGAGCTTGTACATAGCTTCTATAACGGATTGCAACCAAGCACAAAGCAAATAATTGATGCAACCATGGAGCTATCTAGTCAAAGACACCGGATGACGCTACGGCCTTACTTGAGGAGTTGGCCTCGAATAATGAGCAGTGGGCCGATGAAAGGGGACATTCTTCGTCATCCTTGAAGCTGGCAAGTATCTATGAAGCTAAGGCAGTGGCAGAGCTATCTACAAAATTTGATTCTCTTCACAAAGTCGTAGAGAGATTGGAAAAGTTGGTTAGCGAACCGCATGGAGCCCCCACCGTTTCTTCACCGGGAGGAAGCATGAGCGAATGGTAAGATCAAGCCCATGTTATGTTTGTTAGAGGGGAGCAAGGAGACGGAGCTATGGAGCAAGCTCAATACGTTGCGGGTAGGACCGGTTATTGGGTGAACCCAGCTACAAGGGGTCACCCCGGATTTTATACGCCAACAATGATGGAGCCTTGAATCCAATGCCGCAACAATCACAAGCCCGGCCTCCACAATAACCACAGTATCAACAAAGAGCACCCCAACAACAAAACTACCCACCGAGGCAACAAGCGGGGCCATATAGACCCCCGGGATACAATCAAGGATGGAGGGCACCCAACCCATCGCAAGCGCCACCGAGGTCAGACCACGAAGCAAGGCTTGAAGAGTTCATAGCCGAACAAAAGAAGTTTAATGCAAAATTGACGGCCCAACAAGATTCCCTCACCACCGTCATAGTACAGTTATCGGAGCAACTCACATTGCTCAATAAGATTAATCAATAATTGCCGGCCCAACCGGAACAAAACCCACGAAGCAACACCGGACACATCAATGCGGTTGTGGTGGTGACTACAATAGGCGGGAAGGACACCATTCCCACCATGATTCATGCTAAGGAGCCGAGGGAAGAAATTTCGGTTGATAAGGAACCGGGCAAAGCAGAGGAGGACCCAAAGGCGCCGAGCGACGGTGAAAAATCTGAAGCAGAGAAGCCACAAGAGCAGCGAGCTTATATGCCACCGGTACCATAACCACAACGGTTGGCAAAGGCAATGATTCAGAAAAGGCTCGTCAAATTTCTGGAGTATTTGTGAGGTGTGAGCTTGAACATCACATTCTTGGATGCAATCATCGAAATCTCGTCCTATGCAAAGTTTCTAAAGGATTTGATCGCGGGAAAGAAGCAAAAAGAAATTATCATGTTTGCCGAGCAAAGTACGTGGTTTACTGAAAGGAGAAAGCACCGACCAAGTTCAAAGATCCCGGTAGTTTTCGAATTCCTTGAACGCTTGGTGGAGTCCCACTTCAGAAAGCTTTGGTGGATTTGGAAGCAAACGTAAGCCTCATGCCCCTCACGATGTTCAAGAAATTGAATACAGGAACCGACCTTACGGCCACGGACATGAAGAAACAACTCACCGATGGGAGAATCACTAGGCCGGTGGGGATTGCCGAAAACATACCACTACAAGTGCCGAGTGGACTCTGCTTGCCATGCGACTTCATGGTGATGGATATTAAGGAGGAAGGTGATACGTCGCTGATTCTTGGATGCCCTTTCATGGCCACCGCCGGAGTGATTGTAGATGTGAGAGAAGGAACCTTATCTTTGAACGTCGGCAATATTGAAGTTGAGCTCCACATTCCGAAGGCGATGAAGTATTTGCCTTGGCCAAAGGACATGGACTACATGGACCTCCTCGACGAGGTGATTGACGACGCCATGCCATTTGCCATCGGGGCCAAGCACGATGACGGCCTCGAAGAGGGCCAACTCACCAGAGAAGGAGAAATGATGGGAGATCTGTCGGACCCTCTTACGGATGAAGAGAAGGATGACGCTGATGTCGTCAAGATTAGAGAGCTATGCAAGTTCTTTACGGCGAAGCACATGAAGAAAGCTCCACCGACCAACAAATCTTCATCGCCGGCCAAGAAGAAGGATGTCAAAAGCTCAAGTTTGGGGGACTCACACCCACTACCACCCATGATGAAGGGGAGCCGTGGAACGCCGAAGAAAATCAACAACTAAACCCACGCGGCCTTTCCGACAAGTTTGACGCGCGCATCTCACATGCACCAAACATCGAGCTTTAATCGCGAATCTTAAGGGGTCGAGCTCAAGACCTTAAACGAGCGCTTGTTGGGAGGCAACCCGACTGTTCTATTTCACTTTTTAGTTGAATTTTTCCTTTTATTTTTGAATAAAAAATTAAAAAAGAGAGAAAAAGAAAAAAGAAGAAGATATGACTCTAGAAACAGCCCACTCGGCCGAGCAGACAGCTCACTCGGTTGAGTGAAGGAATGTACTTGTCCGAATACAACGGATACATGAGCATATTGAGTCAAAGTCCACTCGGTCGAGTGAAGAAGTCCACTCGACCGAGTACGACAGGGGTTTCCTCCTGAGATCTCAGCCGACTTTCTGAAGTTTGGAGAGGATCAGCAGAAGACTCACTCAGCCGAGTGAGAAAGCCCACTCGACCGAGTAAAGAACTCCACTCGGCCGAGTGGAACAGAGCGACAGACCCCCAACACCCCCAATATCTCTGTTTTTCCTTGGGTCCGTCACTCGGCCGAGTGACATGTGCCACTTGACCGAGTGGCGCAGTCTGCCTGTATCACGAATTAGGATTCTGGGCTGCGCCAGGGGCAATTCTGTCACGATTTTCTGGCCGACTTTGGCTTGTATTTAAGCTAGTTTTCTTCCTAGTTTTAGGGGGGACCTGAAATTAATTTTAGAGATTTATTCTAATTGTAATCCTCAGCTGGAGATTGAAGATTGGAGATTTGGTTTGTTCTTTCTATCAAAATTTCTTGTTTTTATGAATTGTTTTCTCTCAACCATGAATTGCTATATGTTTTTATTTGTTATTTCTGTGATTACCATGATTAATTACGAGTAGGTCCGACGTTCGAGGGCAAGGAGATGAAACCAATGGATCCGATTTTAGAATTATGATAAACGAATTGATTTGTTGCTAGGATTGATAGACAGTTGGGTTATGATTGATTTACTACGAGTAGCTAGGAATTTCCATTGATTGGGATTTGCAAGAGATTGGATTTCAATCGATGGAAATGCCTAGATATTCGATTTAGTTTTATAATTGAGATTCTCTAGATTTGGTTTGCAAGAGATTGGACCAAATCTTGGATTTTTATTATAAATCTATACTCATATTCGTTTGCAAGAGATTGTACAAATACGAACTATCATAACCTAGATCGTAACTCGAGTTTGCAAGAAAGTGGGCTTGAGGTGCAATTGGACGATGATGTCAATCTTCATGCTAGCGGCTTAGGTTAGGGTTTGTACGAGAGTGGCCCCTAATCTAGGTTGCTATAGACCGGCAATAGCGAGAGAGTGTGAGCTTGGTTCTATATATAGTTACGACTAGTTCACCTCAATTCAAGCCTTGCAACATTAAGATTCACGATTCACAAAGATAATTAACGTTCTGTAGTGGGGATTCCATGTCCCTAGATGCTTTTATTATATAGAATTCAAATTTTTAATTGAACGACCGTGACAATATTCTCGAAATCATTCCATTCTACCACCCATAGCTAGGTGATTAAAACAGAGTACCGTCATCTGTCCTCCCTGTGTTCGATACCCACTCGCCACTACACCGTGCGCTTGTGGTAAGACTACAGTCGTTTTCTGGGTGTATATCCGGGCGCAATCACTAACCCATGCACGAATGGCGGCACGCTCGTTTGATCACTATCAGTAGCCTTGTAATTGTTCAAGATATATTATTCCTTTCATGCAAATTACCAAACTCCGTCCTCTGGGTGGAAAATTTACTTATCTTCGAACTCCGTCGAACTCCGGGGTGAGCTCACGGAGCCTTGCCACCCAAACCGGAGAAGGGCACAGGCTGAGCTCCAGCACGATCCCCCTTTCTAATGCAGAGTCGAGTCAATTCCACGGAGCTTCGCCAAGAAGGGCACAGGCCGAGCTACGTCCCCGTTCCCCTGGATATAGCCCGCTCTCTGTGACTAAATTCTTTTTTCTATATTATATTATTTTATCATTCGTCAAGTTGCGAAAGAGAGCCCAGACCACATCAGTCATCAAAAACTCCCGTTTCATTCAACAAGCTGGGGCAAAAGTTTTACAAATATTGACGGGGCCAACCTGACAAAAATTGGCCTCCTTTTGGTCGACCCCATCCAGCTTCCGAAGCTTACAAAAAAACTTAAACCAAACACTACGTCTTACTCGCGCTGGTCACCATCAACCTCACCGCCACCCCCCTTGGCGTCGTTCCCTTTGTTGCCCCCCACCCCCCCCTGTTGTCGCCCTCTATATCGATAGGCGCACCCTCCTCATCCTCCGATTCCCCCTCCTCATCCTCCGATTCGCCCTCTATACTGGAGAAGCCTGTACCATGCCTTCACACTTCATCTCCATCCGGAGGGGGACGACCGTTTTCACCTGGTAGTCACGAAATTCTTCGACCTTCGCCGCCAGCTCCCCTCTCCCGGCCTTCAACTGTGCCACCAGTTCGTTCATCCGTGCCTTCCCCCTCTCCAGCACGCCCTCCAGCTCAGCTTGGCGAGCTAATCCGGCGGCGGCCTTCGTCTCGAGTTCTTCAACGAACTTCTTGTACTTCTCTATCATAGTCCACTGGACGACATACGACCTCTTCAGCTTGGCATGTCATTCCTTTTCATAGACGAGCTTCGCCACTTTCCTCACGAGAGCGCCCTTGGCCTTGGTCATGACCGGGGTATGGCACCTGGCGACGACCATCATAACAGTTGCCTGCACAACAAGGAAAGAAAAGGTCAAAACCTGTAGAATACAAATAAAACCTTTAAAGAGTCCAGACGACCGACCTGTATGGTGTGCCAAATCGCCGAGGCACAGAGCTGCTCCTAACCAACAGCCGCCAGGGATTCCTTGTCCCGCGGTAGCTGCCAGTTTTCAGCTTGCCTCGTCGCTACCCCTGCCTCATCGAAGACCGACTCGATGGACCCGACCAAGTAGCGTGCCAGTGAGCGGTCTTCGGGAGGTATGCTCTCGACATCGACCCTCTTCGATTTGAAGACGACAAGCAACGCCTCAGAGCTCGGGTGGGCAGGCTTCTCCAGTGCAAACGGGGCCAGCCATAGGGCCAACGATCCTCAGCTGTCCTTGGAGCTACCGAGCCCGACATAGTTGAACCCACCGGTGTCAGGATCGGAGCTGCCGCAGAATCACTCTTTGGCCTCGGCTGGCCACACCGGGCCCCTGGGACCCTTGGGTCAGGTTGCATACCCTCCCCAGCTTCGAGATCGATGGTTGGGGGGCGGCAGTGCGCATGGTGCCCTCAGTAGACCGGCCGGCGTCTATGGCTCCTACCAAAGGAACCGGAGCGGTCAGGTTCACCACCGACTTCGGTCTCTTCACCCCGCCAGGCATATTCGCCCTCTTCATCGACTCCGCCCCCTTTGTAGATGTCTCCTTGTGAGGCCTCCTTTGGTCGACCTTCTTAGATCGCTGGGCCGCCTGCTCCGCAGCAGCCTCTTCATCTCCTCGAGCGACACTCTCATTGTCCGACCTGCAAAAGGAAGAGAGATCATGGTGAGCACATTAGGAACGATAACCACAAAGCTTGGGTTACCTTCATGCTAGATATGCCGAAGTATCATCTCCTTTTGGGCAAGCATGCCGTACTCCCTGCCTTCATCAGGGATCGCCTTCAAGATCCCAGCCCTCTCCTCCTCATCCTCATTCCAAAAAACACCCTTCTTGGCTTCCGGATTCAGGGCGCCCCAGTTCGACCTCAAAGCCAAGTCAAAGGGCATTGAGACAAACACATAGTGCTCCCTCCAACCCTTAATCTTACCCGGTAGGCCTAAGATGAGGAGTGGCTCTTCTTCGCCGACAAGTAATAGTACGACAGCAGCCTCTTGAGCGCAAAGAAATGGTGGAACAGGGGGAGGGACGGGCACACGTCGTTACTTGCACACAGAACGAGGAAGCCAATGATTGCACTGATAGAGTTCGGCATCAGCTGGAACAACGACAACTCCAGAAAATTCAGAATCTCCAGCAGCAAAGGAGGAAGGGGGAAGCACAGCCCTTGGTTGAAGCATGCTACGTATACCCCGACCTCATAGTCTCTCGCAAAGCACACCCATTCCGAAGCGGTCGGTAGGCAGACTGCGTAGGGCGGCCTAAGGTATGACGCACGGATTTCAGGTATGACGTGTGTCTGTGGCACCGACACAGCACACAAGATCTTGGCGGGAACATCCCTGGCCGCAGCCACAGTCACTCCAGTCCGTAGGGGTGACTTCAGCCTCAGGACCAAGGGTCCCTTCCCCTTCCTCGGATCCCTCTGGTTCACCGTAGGCAGACCCGCTGGCTGCTCGGCCCCCTGTGTGCGATCATGATTCTCCGGCATACTTTCCTCCTCACTCTCCACCATATCCATGACAGATTCCTCCATCCCTCCCTCGCCCTTAATCCACTGCTCCACCTCCCTCGACGCCGACAAACAAGAGGAAGATGTCGATGAGTTCATTGCAAGAAGGAAAAGAGGTATACCTATTCGATTTCGGTAACGGAAAGACGGTGTCGCGACGTTGGAACAAACTCCGTTGATGACCTCGACGGCGACGGAAATCGAAAGCTCCGACAAGGGCAGATACTCGAAAGAACTCAGAAGTGGAAATTTTTTGCTACTCCCCCACCCCTCCATTTATAGGATACGCCGACTGAACCCAGCCATCGAGATCATGCCATGCGTCGAAAATCCGAGCCACCTGACGCTTCGATTGACAGATCCGAGTCTTCTGATGCTTCGACTGATAGCTGC
The DNA here is from genome assembly GCA_030789695.1 of Scilla litardierei. Lineage (NCBI taxonomy): Eukaryota > Viridiplantae > Streptophyta > Magnoliopsida > Asparagales > Asparagaceae > Scilla > Scilla litardierei. Next base: position 3,441 of record JAULAV010002188.1, on the reverse strand, counting down.
AGTCACATTCACCATGCGTCGCTCGTAGAACAGTCGGGATGCTTCGATATCCTCCCATATTCGATTCAAAATGATTACATCGAAACGATGGGTGGGTTTTTCGAAATGATTCCCGCCCTTTCTCTCTGCTCGTTTCGAGGACCCGCTCCCCTATCTGACGGTGGGAAAGGAGATAAGTCTACCAGACCGAGGGCCAAACTTCACTAGAAAAGGGCCTGACGCACTATCATACTATCCCACATAACTGTGCAGACTAACACTTCAAATCGAGGCCCTGAGGACCGTCAAGTCATTCTGAGGGACCTTCCCCCCTAAAGGCTAGCCTGGGGGCCGAGCTACGAGCTCATATCAAAGTCGGCGCCAACCAACACCGGCACCTTCTCCGCCCATGCAGCCTCGACCCAGCGTCATTCCCTCTTCCCTCGTTGGCAGCTCGGCCTCAAGCCCTAATCGAATATCGTACATTACAACTTTCTCCTCCTCCTCAGCCCAATGCTCGTCATTAGGAGAACGTGGGGGCATTCATACCCAGGCAAGAACACCATCCACGCAACCAACAAGGACCATCCGCACAACCAACAAGGAAAACAAAAAGTAGGGAAAATTCTCGCATTTCATTTATATAACTAACTTTTTACAAGCCAGGGTCTGCCAACAATACAAAGTGACAACAAGCTCGGCCCAAAGCAGGCCGTACAAAATTTGCCTTGCCCTAAAAGCTCCTCGATTTGTCCACTTCATCCTCGGCCGTCGCCCCTGGAGCTTGCGTATCCGCCAGGTCGCCCGTAGGACCACCAACCCCTAACGGATCGCCTGATTACTCTCCTTCCTCGGGTAAGGGCACGTCTAGCTTGGGGAACTCGGTCATAAGCGAGGGATGCAAGTTCACCAGCCAGCCCTTCATCTTCGGCAGCTCTTCCTCAACGCCCGCCTCCCGCGTCGTCTGCAATAATGGTATAAGCGCCTCGTCTTGATATCGACGGACGGCGGCATCCATCATGCCTTGATCCACCTTTCCCTGGTCCTCCATCTGCCTCTTCAGGATAGCCTTCTCCCTTTTCCCCATCTCAATCACCCCCTTCCGGTCGACGATCATCCCCTGCTGAAGGTCGATCACCCGCTTCTTGCTGTCCATCTCCTCGGAGTGCCTCTTCAGGATGTCAGCTCACCTATCTTCCTCCTCCTCCTGAAGCTGACGAGCGAGCGTTGCCTGCTTTGCCTCTAAATACTCGACAAGCTTCGTCTGAGCGTCACAGACCCTCATGACTCGCCCCAGCTCTGCGTCCTTCTCTTGCAGCTTTCCCTGTGCCTCATGGAGCTCGGCCCTCGTCTTCTCGAGAGACGCTTTAACCAGGGCCACCGGGGTATGGCGTTGTAGAGCTGTCATCATAGCCAACGCCTATAAAAGAAGCCAGGACATAGTCAGACGTATGAGCAAGAAGACTTGTAAGACGAGATAAGAGGTCCGACCTACTTGCATAGTATGCCAGATCGCAGAGCCGCATAGCCGCTCTGCACTAACATTGGTCAGGGATTTGCGATCCTGCGGTAGCACGCTGTTCTCCGCCAGACGGGCCGCCACTTCGGCATTCTCGAACACATACTCTCTCCTACCTATCAGGTAGGTCAGCCGATGGACATCCTCCATTGGCAGAGCCTCAACCTCAGCCCTCATTGACCTAAAGCGGGCGAGCGCCCTCTCGCAGCTCGAGTGCGCCTCTCTTCCCATCTACTGCTGGAGAATTCCAAAAGGCCACCGATCAACGGTGGATGCCCCACTGGGCTTCTCCGCAGTCGGGATCTTTGGAGGACCCGTGGCGCCTCTCCTTGGTTGGTTGGATCCTCAGGTGTGGCCTCGCTAGTGTGAGGGGGTGAAGCTTCCAACTCTGACGGGCATTGCCTCTTGTCCGCCCTTTTTGAATCCATGCCTCGGCATCTCGTTTTTGGGCTATCACCCTTACCGGCCCTTCATCGTCCACCACTTCCTTGCCTTTGTCCCGGGCATCAGCTTTCTTCGCAAAGCACACCCCGGCCGCCCTCAACACTTCCTCCCTCGAGAGCATCGTGTCATCGCCTGCAAAGAAGAGAAGGATCAGGGTAAGCATACATGAGAAAGTTTGCCAGATTCAAAGTACCTTCGGGCCAAAAATGCTGGGCGAGCCGGTCCTCCTGTGTCAAGCTCGCCAATTTCCAGTCCGCCTCGAGAATTTCCTCCAGAATTTGGGCACTTGCCAAATCCTCCTCCGACAAGGCAACCTCCTCGTTCATTAAAGGTTTCAACGCTACCCAGTTCGACATCAACAGCACATCGGTCGGCATCCGGACAAAGGAAAACCTCTCCCCCACCCTTTTGCATCGGCCGGCACCCCGAGGATGAGATCCCGCCCCTTCCTCGCATAGACGCAATAGTGTGTCCTCCTCCTTCTCACTTCAAAGAACAACGTCAGGGACGGGCTCAAGGTGCTAGCGAGGCAGAGGATGACGAAACCGACCAGTAAACCGAAGGAGTAAGGCGCCAGTGCGAAGAGCGGGAGCTCTAGCAAATTCAAGAGATGAAGAAGATGGAGGTTGATCGGGAAGCGAACCCTAATTCGAAGGACCGAAGGTAGACCCCAACTTCATCATCTCCGGGCCAATATATCCTCTCATCGGGTCCGGGGAGGCGTACCTCATAGGGCAGACGGACGAACCGCACACGAATCTCCCGAATATTGACCCTGTCCGACCTACACTGGATGGCCGCGATTGTCCTCGGCACTTCTACGTGGAACCTGCTCTGCCTCCTCTGCCACATCACCTCTCCCACTGACTCTTCCTTCACCGCCCCACTAACAGATCCGGGCTCCGAACGAGAAGCCATCGACAGAGAGAATCGAGAAAATACCTTGCAGAGAGTAGCTGGACTGGAAGGACGGCCAGAACGGAAGCTCTGGTGTCGGCAGCAATAACAACGATGGCAATCGATGGACCGGAACAGAAAAGCTTGAAGAAAAGTAGAAATCGGAAGAAACGTTCGATCGATCCTCTCTTTCTCTACTTATAGCCAACAGCGGTCCATCTCGACCGTCGAAGCATCGCCACATGGTGTCGATCCGAGCCACTCTGACACCTCGACTGCCCCCGGTCGCTTCCGCCACGCGTCACATCCTGGGTAACTGAGAGCCCTCGAATCCTCCCCGCCCTTTCAAATCATAATGCTGACCGTAGGGGTAAAGGCGGATATTTCGAAACAACCGTCGCCGCCACTTCCGAGTTTAGCACAAAGGCTGCCCTGCCTCGACCACTGTGGGGGATGGATAGTGCATCATAGAGCATCATAGTGCGTCATTCGACCCGAGCCGGGCTTCCGCCCCAAGCTCGAATGACGGAGGCAATTGTTATGTCCTAAAGATAGTGCTACCCACTACTTCAGTCCGAGCGCATGTCACACGCATCTGGCTC